>CM054135.1:99112923-99125423 GCA_028751875.1 Rapana venosa | reverse complement strand
CATATCTGCTGACTCAGAGGGTATGACCAAAAAGTCTCATATGACTGCGTATGGCAAAATTGGGATGCAAAGTGTCGGAGCACCACCGCTGAATATCATAGGGGCAACAATGAATGAATGAATGAATGAATGAATGAATGAATGAATGAATGAATGAATGAATAAATGAGACAGACTGACAGAAAGACTGACAAGGCAGAGTTACAGGCAAGTATCATCATCATCATCATCATCATCATCATCATCATCATCATCATCATCAATGCCTTTGTGCCTTATTGGCACGTAGGGCAGCAACAAATGTTCTCCACTCCTGTCTGTCCTGGGCCAGCTTCCGGATGGTTTCCCAGGTATGTTGGAAGGTCTCCAGCTCTGTTTCGACAGTCCGACGCCAAGTGTTCTTGGGTCGTCCTCGTTTGCGTTTTCCCTCTGGTGTCCAGTGGAGGGCTGTTCGGGCGATGTTTCCCTGTTCCCGACGGCAGATATGCCCTATCCATCCCCATCGTACAGGCAAGTATATAGATGGATAAATAGATAGACACAAAAAGGTATATAAAAAAAGATAGACAAACAGCTGGAAAAAAGGAAGAAAACAGAGAAGAGATCTATAGAGATCAGAGATCTATAGATAGATAGATAGATAGATAGATAGATAGATAGATAGATAGATAGATAGATAGATAGATAGATAGATAGATAGATAGATAGATAGATAGATAGATAGATAGATTATCTAAAACAGAAGCTGACTGCCATTCAGCCGCAGGGTAGGGAGGTGACAGCTGACACACTTTGCCTGACAAGAAGTGAAGAGGCAGAGGAAGGAAGCGTTCAGTGTGGAGAGACAGACAGACAGACAGACAGACAGACAGAGAGGGAGAGGAAGGGAGGGAGACCTGCCGGCATCCAATAATCTCAGGTCAACAGGGCTGAAAGAAGATGCTGTGTTTAATGCTGCCAAACGATTGAAGTCCTCTCTCTCGCTCTCTCTGTCTCTCTCCATACCCCCCTCTCTCTCACTCCCTCTCTCTCTCTCATTCTCTCCCTCCCTCTCTCTCTCTCTCTCTCTCTCTCTCTCTCTCCCTCACCACTGACACACACTTATCTGCTTATGTGTTTTGGGTTATTTATAGGGCTGGATTTTTTAAAGGGTCCTCTTTCTTAATCTCTTACTCTCAAAATACCAAATTTTGTTCTCTCTCTCTCTCTCTCTCTCTCTCTCTCTCTCTCTCTCTCTCAAACACACACACACACCACACACACACAACACACACACACACACACACACACACACACAGAAGAAGAAGAAGAAGAATAAGAAGAAGAAGAAGAAGAAGAAGAAGAAGAAGAAGAAGAAGAAGAAGAAGAAGAGACAAAAGAACACATCTATACACAGTCAGAAGAAGAAGCGGGACAGAATTCAGAAAAAAGTGTTTTCTCTCCATATCGATTTCCGTTACTCACACAATGCGCCCCCCCCCCCCCCCCCCCCCCCCCACCCCCCCCATCGACCCTGATCTCCCTCCCTCTTTCTCTTTCACCGCCTAATGACTACTTAGCCAAAACACAAAGTTGTAAAGAAAAGCAGAGAGAGAGGGGGGGGGGGGGGGGGTTGTAGAGAAAGAGAGACAGGGGATTCAGTGGGCCCTGGTGTCTTGGCTCCCTGGCGACTTCAGGTTTCCTCTACCCCACTGTCTCCTGTGCCTGTGCTGTCTTTCCATCAGAGTCCTGGCAGTGTGCACACATTCTTTGGCACTGTCGCACACACTTGATTCTGTCAATGACAAGCGCTATAGCCAAATGGTGAAAACTGTTCCCCTTCAAACATATGGGTCTATGGAGTCGTAGGTTCGAATCTCGGCTGCGTCTGGTGAATTAAGGGCAAGAATTTTTAGCAATTTTCCAGTGCAGACCTGCCAGTGCCTTAATTCCCGTCGTGTACATACACATGCAGAAGATCAAACATGCAGATTAAAGATCCCGCCATTCATGTCAGCGGTCAGTGGGTTACGGAAACACGTCCATACCCAGCACACATCCCTGAAGTCGGAATGTGGCTGCCTGCATGGTGGGCAAAACGGTCGCATACGCCAAATCTCACCTTTGGTGAATCTCGGAGCTCTAGCCGAGGAACGAAAACTTAATGTTTGTACCGATGACAATTGTGGTCACTTTGTAGCTGTAATTCTGTGACTAATATCTGTTTGCGTTAGTTGGTGCTTGGTTCGTGGTATCTTGTATAGCCTGGATCTAAACAGGCACCTTAGAACTATACCAATGCGGATCCGTAAGCAGTGCAGAGCCTCTTCCTGTTGGTGGCCCTGTGGTGTCCTGATATGACTAGTACTTTGTGAACAGCTGGCTCTGAGGATGGAACAGGACAGGCTTGTGTTAAAGGGATGAGGGCTGGGTAAGCGGCATGGGAGAAGCGGGTTTAGAACATCAGGGTACATTGGCAGACAAGACAGACAGACAGAGAAACGGACAGACAGACAGACAACAGACAGAAGAAAAGAAGCAAATATTTGGTGCAGGCAAAAAAAACGGATCTTGAGTGAACAGGGCAAAGGACTAGAACAAGAACAAAAAGCAGATAAGCTTCTAAAGATTGATTTCCATGCCTTGATTTCTTTTCTTGTTTTTTGGCAAAGTAATAAACCATACTCAACTTTTAGACGGTGACAATCAATCGATGATTGTTTACTCCCTGCTGTTACTGATCTTGTCCTTTGTTTTGTTCGCTGCTGGTGTTTGCTGTTTGTTTGTTTGTTTTTTTTTTTGTTTGTTTGTTTTATATCATCATGTTTATATCAGTAAGGTACTTTGTGAATAGTGTAAATACATTATTCTTTATAATGCTTTCCGCACATTCCTGTGTCTCTTTGCATTGATTTGCAGGATTGAAAACAGTCTGGTAAATAGCAGTCGCTTGAAATGCAATACTTGCTTACAGATAGGACCCCATTTTTATTATTGTTTGTTAGGAAGCTGTGTTGTCTTCTTCTATTCTTTGAATCACTCTTAGAGATGGGTAAATAATGACCATCGATACATTTTGACCAAACGTAGAACTATGATTCGTTTGTTGATGAAATTTTAAATGTGGGGTTTCTGGGGGAGGGGCAGGGGGAGAAAGTGATTTTCCTTGTTGTGTCTTGTTGTTTTGTTTTGTGTTGGCTTTTCGTTGTTTTGTATTTATTGTTGTTGTTTTTGTTTATATTGTGTTTGTTTCATGCTTGTTTTGTTTTATTGTGGATCACCTAAAGTGCACTCTAATCTCTCTCTCTCTCTCTCTCTCTCTCTCTCTCTCTCTCTCTCTCTCTCACACACACACACACACACACACACACACACTCGCGCGCGCGCGCATGCTCGTGTGTGGCACATACACACACACCTCTTCAAATCCCTTGGGGATTCCTCCACCTTACCTTTTTGGCTTAATTCCTTTAATGATACAAAATCCCTGTGGACTTCTATTCCCGGGCAAGCGCGTGCGAGCGTGGGTCCATGCGTGTGCGGACGCGCGAATGCGCATATGAGAGAGAGAGAGAAGAGAGAGAGAGAGAGAGAGAGAGAGAGAGAGAGAGAGAGCGTGTGTGTGCGCGGGTGGGGGGGGGGGGGGTGAGAACAACTCTCTCCCTCTGTGTGTGTGTGTGTGTGTGTGTGTGTGTGTGTGTGTGTGTGTGTGTGAAAGGGTAGGGGTGATAAAATACATGATCTGACCCAGAAAGTTGTTTGGTACAGCGCACAAAAGAGTTTATTTCCTTTTTTGTTTGTTTGTTTTTATTTTTTTCTCTTTTTATTTTTAGACAGAGATGTAAATCTGAGATTTTCAGACAAGTTTGAAACAATGTAATTTCTTTGATCTGTGTATCTTTGTTAAGTTTTTTTGTTTAAATCCTGTTCAGTTATTTGATTTTTGTTCTTGGCATTTTTGTATGCTTTCTTCACACGAACTGTGATGGTTGGTTTTGATTTAGGTACTGTCTGCAAATCTCTGCCTCTCGCATTCTCTTTGATCTGTTAATAGAAAAACTTGAATTTTTTTTCAGATTTTATTTTTTATATTGATGTTTTGTGCAATCATTGACGACCTATCATTTTGCCTTGCTTTAACTTTTCCAGTCTTTAGGAGCTCAAGCACTTTAAAAAGTCCGTTTGGTGCCCTAGCTATAAACTACTTATAGGTTTGTTTTTCGTTCTGTTTTTTTTTAAAACTTTTTGTGCGTTGTTTCAATAGAATAGCATCTACAAACTTGGGGGAGGATGTAGTTATTACTTTTCCTTATTTTTCTTTTGTTTTGTTTTTTAATTGGTTGATGAAATTAGTTTCTTAGATCAGCTCCCTTTTTCTGGTTTTCTTTCGTTTGTTTTGAGGGAGGAGATTTGGGTTCTGGGCGTTTTGTTTTACTTTTGGACTTCGTTTTGCTTGTTTGTTGGGTGGGGGGGGGGGGTCGTGAAATGTTTAATTGTTTAACTGAGTAGATTTACCTCACGGAGATTATACCTTTTGGTTGATGTCTTCTTCTTTTTGTTGGAAGGTTCTTGGTCGTGGGTAGGGGTCTTGTTCTTTTGTTTGACATTGTAAGTAGAAAGATATTCAGAGACTTTTAAAGGGAGTTTTTCTTGTCTTTTGTAACATGCTTTGCTTTGTTTCGTTTACCAAAAAAAGTTTTTTTGTAAAATTCCCATATTACCAACCAACACTAAAAAGCATATTTCTTAGCAGACTTTAGCTAAAGATATATTTGTCTGTCTGTCGGTTAGTCGTCAGACATGCTCTCTCTCTCTCTCTCTTCGTTTTACTCCCTCAATTTTTTTCGTATTCCCTTTACTCTTAGAACAAAAGACATATCTTGTAGCTAAAGACTTAGCAAAAATCGTTTTTCTTCATGTCGTTCCTTTTTCTCACAATCCCCATCTCCACCCTCTCTCCTCCCTCTCTCCTCTCTCCTCTCTCTTCTGTCTCCTCCCGCTCTAACACTTCTTAGAAACACAAGGAAAAACACTAAGGGGGATAAGGAACAGCACAGCGCAGAGGATCAGAAAAGGCTGGGGTTTTTTCTTCATCGATGCCTTCTTTCTTCACTACCATCCCATCCCACCCCTCCGCGCCCTCTCTCCTCTCCTCGTTGTCTTTCACTCCCCCTCGCTTCTTCAACACAGTCTCTGAACCCGTACCAGCTACTCCCCTGACTCCCTGCCCTGTGTTCTGTCCCTGTGCCTTCATTCTACTTCCCCCCCCCCTCCCTCTCTCTCTCTCTCTCCCTCTCTCTCTGTCTGTCTGTCTGTCTTCTGTGCCTGTGGTGTGTGTTGACTTTCTGTCTGTCTTAGCAGCACGTAGTTCATGAAGGGATGTTTCCAGTGAGGTTTTCACAATTACTTCGTTCCTGGACAAACATCTAGCTCATTTTTGTTCTTTATCGAACGCTCAGACAGCCACTATTGTTGTCTGTCATATGAGCAAGCCTGCGCTTTGCTGCAGTTAAGCACCTGACAAGTCAGGCCCAGCGCATCCGACTTCGGCATAAGGGAGAATTGTTGGTTTTTAAGTCTGGGAAAAAGGCAGAATGGACCAAGAAGGTAGAAAATAGACAAAAGCAGGTGACAGGAAGAAAAGAAACAAGGCAGAAACAAACAGGGGGATAGAAAAGAGGGATTTTCAAGGACATTATTACCAAAAAGGTGGGGATGCTATTTATAGTGACATACCTCCGGCATCCCACGGGAAATAACTCAATCTGATAAGACTGTGAGTAGGCTACCATAGCTTTCAACAAATGCTATGTTGGTGGCGTCATGCGTAGGTTGGATCAGAAAGGGCATCTCCTCAGAACTATAGCAGTGGGTCCATAATCTGTGCTGGGCATCTTCTGGTGAGTGACCGTATAGCATTGTTGTACAGAAAGTTCTACATGAATAGCTGGCTCTGGGGATGGAAGAGGACTAACTCATGCTTTGTTGTGTGTGTGTGTAGTGTGTGTGTGTGTGTGTGTGTGAGAGAGGCGTGGAGCTCGTCAAAAGGTGAAGTCCAAGTCAAGTCAATTTTTTTCCAGATAGTACATTGACTAAGTAATGCATTTGCTTTTTATCAAGCCATCTATTTAGGAACAAAAAGTGCTTAATAGTAATATTTAACTACAATCAAATTATTCACAAACCTCGAATCAGTACAGATAACAATGTTGCCATAAGAAAAGCATAAATAAATACATGCGAAGGCGTGCAACACTTAGTTTAAACAAAAAAATTGATGAAATATAAAAATTATAATCACTTCAAACACATTTATAATCAGATGTTCAATAAAACATAATTCCGTGTGACCTTTGGTGTTAGATGTATAATGTCTTGTTTGTGTGTCAGTAGTACTGTTGTGTGTGTGTGTGTGTGTGTGTGTGTGTGTGTGTGTGTGTGTGTGTGTGTGTGTGTGTGTGTGTGATATGGATAGGAGATTATGATAGAAGCAGCTTTAGAACATCATAGGGACGCAGACATACAGAAAGGCACAAAGACTGGAAAACAGACAGGCAGACAGAGGAGAGGGGCAGAGATTGAGAGACAGACAGAAAGGGGGGAGGGGGGAGCTTGAAATAGAGGTAACAAATTCTCTCTTTTTCCAGGGGCATATATATATATTCGCTGTACACAAAAGAATAACATAGCAAAAACAAAAGAATAACATAGCAAGTGAGCAGAGAGGGGGACAAAAACAGAAGTGCAATGTGGTGTGGTTTTGATAGAATAGTTGATTTCTCTACGATAATATTTTTTTTATTTGCAAGCCGATCAATCATACTGCATGTTCAGAATGTGACCATGAATCAATCACGTTTTGCTTGCTGTTACCCGTGTTGTCGTCTTTCTGTTTTTCTATGCTGTTGTTTGTCTGTTTTCTGGGGGATTTTCCTTGGTGGGTTTTTTCTTGGGGGGGGGATGTTTTGTGGGGTGTTGTTTGGTGGGGGGGGGGGGTTTCTGGGGGAGGAAGAGAAGGGCTTTGCTTTGCTGCAGTTGATGCTGCTGCTGTTTTAAGGTCATCCATTTTTCCAATTTTATATTAAAACAATCTTGTCTTCTCTTTCCGTGTGCCTTTACTGTGGCTCGCTCTTCTCTCTCTCTCTCTCCTCTTTATCTCTCTCTCTCTTCTTCTCTCTCTCTCTCTCTTCTCTTCTCGCTCTCTCTCTCTCTCTCTCCCCGTAATTTTTTGTTTGATGTAAAATACTCAAGTTAGTTTGTTTCTTTTCATTGATAATTACCTAACCCAGTCACTGAAAGTTCACCCTTGTTTGGGGCTGTTTTCCATGTGATGATATTTCTCCTGAAGGTCTGGACAGGAGGCATGACAGATTGCAGATTTAAACCCACACCTTCCCTTCCCAGGGATGGGGTCTGGGAGGCAAGAGTAGGCCTGGCTTGTCTTACCCTTCGGATGAAACTATAAACCAAAGCCCCGTATGCGAACGCACGCAGAACATCTTCCGCACACGTTAAAACCCGTTGCGCTTTTCGGAAGAGTAGGATCTTGTGTGCCGGTTGGAACGGATGACAAAATTTACAAAAATGCAAACATTCGGGGACTGGATGTAAGAAAGCATATAAGTGCTTAATCCATTATCCTTGAAATAAAAGAATAAAATAAATAAATAAATAGAACGAGGCTTGCCTAGTGCTTCTTGTCAGTGATGCTCTGATTTGATAGCGCTATTCAAATTCCATTTATTATTATTATTATTATTATTATTATGTGACGTGAGTTCGGCTTCTGATCATTTAGTTGAAACCTTTCTTTTTTTAATAAAGACGGACAGCTTCGTTTTTCTTCATGTGAGAGATTATGACAGAGTGAAATCAATATTTGTGATTTTCTTCAGTGAGAAATATGAGCCTTGTACTGTTCAGTCAGTGCAAGAAATCTGTGATTATTTTACAGGGTTACTTTCTCCACCGTTTCAATTTGAATAGCAGTAGACATGTGCACGTGTGGCGGAGTGCCTGTCTGTCTTTATACACCCCTGTTGTCTCTGTAAGAGCTCAATCCTAACTGTGGACAATGGTAGCATTTTAGTGTGCCTATTTTCTGTCCTTGTTGGACATATATGTTTTCATCAAACGAGTACTTTGTGAACACGATATATATCATTATGTATTGTGCTTTATGGGGACGGGATTGCTCAGTGGTCAGAGCACTCGCTTTCCCCCAGCTCAGGTTAAGCAGCATCGAGCGTGGTTACCAAGTGGATTGGTGACCGTTTGCGCGCCTTGGCTTCAGTACAGTCTCCCAGATAACCCAGCTGTAAATGGGTACCTGCCCTCTTTAGGGTCAGGGAAGGTAAAGCAGCAAGGGAGAGGAGATGGGCGTCGCCCTCAATATGCTGGCCCCTTGAGAAGTTAAGGTCTCTGATGCCTCACTCCCCTACGACCACATAGGTTATGGGACACCTTTACCTTTAGCTTTTATTGTGCTTTCTGTACACTACGGTGTGGCATTGTGTTGACTTGCACGATGAAACAAATAATGTCAACAAAAGTCTCTTGAAACGGGAACTTAACTTATAGAAAACAGGGATGCTTTTTTCGTTTTCATAGGAAACTGTGTTGTTTTTCATCAGCAATTTTGTTGTTTTCTATTATTTTTCAAGTTTAAAAAAATTATTCTTAGATACGGATAACGATCAATATTGATACATTTTGACAACATGTATAACTGTGATATATTTTCAACGAAGTTTTCAATTTGGAGATTTTTTAGGTGTTATTTTGTGGATTACTTAGATCCCTCTCTAATAATCGAAGCACGTGTTACGCATACACTCTCTCTCTCTCTCTCTCTCTCTCTCTCTCTCTCTCTCTCTCTCTCTCTCTTTCTCTCTCTCTCTCTCTCTCTCACACACACAACTTTTTTTTTAATTCCTTGGTGAGTCACCATAACCTGTCGGTTTAATTCCTTTAATGATACAAAATCCCACTGGATTTCTTTGGTTTTTGCTTGCAAGCACGTGTGTGTGCGTGTGTGTGTGTGTGTTGTGTGTTGTGTTACGGTTTTCTGACTTTTGTTTTTATATATATTTATTGGTGGGGTCTTTTTTTGTAAGTGAGCTTCGCTACATTTTGGCTTAAAATTTCTTTTTCTTGTTGCTTTTTTCATTTGCTTTGATGGAGGGGATTTTGTTGTTTTTTAAGTTAGTTTTCTCTCGTTTTCGTTTACTGTTTAATTGTTCAGTTAAGAAGATTAGCCTCAAGAGCATTACACCCTTTTGCTTAGGTTTTTTCTCATCTCGGAGGAAAATCCTTTTTTTCTGGCGAGAGTTACTTTTTATTTGATATTTCAAGTAGGCAGATATCCAGAGACGTTTACAATATTGTTTCGTATTTTTTGTATCATGTTTTTGTTCTGGTTAATAACAATTTTGTTTGGCATTCCCCGCGTTTTCTTTTGTAAAGTAATTACCAACTAACCGGACAAAGCATCAGTTTTTTGTCTCCTGATAAAGAGGCGTACCAGACCATCAAGGTACTAACCAAGTCCCAGCAGCCAAAGACCTCCGTTATTGAAGACAAAGAGGGGTCAGTCCTTACAGAGAGCGCCACTATCATGAAGAGATGGACAGAATATTGCAGAGACCTGTACAACTACAAGCTGAAGGCTGATCCGAACAAACTTCACGAGCAAGATCCCAGACCATCAGATCCTGAAAGCACACAGGTGCTGGAGGAAGAGGTAGAAGAAGCAGTAAGATCCCTGAAAGGAGGCAAGTCACCAGGGATTGACAACATCCCGGCTGAGCTCATCAAGAACGGAGGCCCAGAGATGATCAAGGCATTAACAATCATCTGCCAACGCATCTGGACCAGCAAAGAGTGGCCTGAACAGTGGACCCAGTCCATCATAGTTCCACTTCCAAAGAAGGGAGACCTGAAGAAGTGCCAAAATTACAGAACAATCAGTCTGATAAGCCATCCAAGCAAAGTTATGCTACGCATTGCCTTGAACAGACTGAAACCACAAGCAGAAGAAATCCTATCAGAAGAACAGGCAGGATTCAGACCAGGTCGAAGCACTGTCGAGCAGATCTTCAACATCAGAATGCTCATAGAGAAGCATATCCAACATCAGCTACAGCTCTACAACAATTTCATTGACTTCAAGAAGGCCTTCGACCGAGTGTGGCAAGAAGCTCTGTGGCAAGTCATGAGAGACTATAGCTTCGAAGAGGACCTGATTCAAGTCATCCAGGTGCTGTATGACAGCTCCCACAGTGCAGTCCTCATGGGTGGAGAAATCGGGGAGTTCTTCCGGACTTCAGTTGGAGTTCGACAAGGCTTCCCGCTATCCCCCGTTCTTTTCAACGTGTTCCTGGAGAACATCATGCAGGAGGCCCTCCTTGACTTCAAGACCACAATCACAATAGGAGGAAGGCCAGTCTGCAATCTTCGATTCGCAGACGATATTGATCTCATGGGCCGCAGTGAAGAAGAACTCCA
This sequence comes from Rapana venosa, assembly GCA_028751875.1. Lineage (NCBI taxonomy): Eukaryota > Metazoa > Mollusca > Gastropoda > Neogastropoda > Muricidae > Rapana > Rapana venosa. The sequence goes on along the minus strand of CM054135.1, from coordinate 99,114,938 downwards.
GGATCTCACCACCAGACTGGAAACATCAGCCAATGCCACGGTATGGAGATCAGCACGGAAAAGAGCAAGATCCTAGTGAACAGTACCACACCGACCACTCCCACCAGCATCAAGATGAGTGGCGAGACACTAGAGGAGGTGGAAACTTTCAAGTACCTTGGAGCAGTCATCACCAAAGAAGGCACGAGCACACAAGAGGTGAAGATCAGACTTGCTGTGGCACTCTCCTCCATGACTAAGCTGGCGAAAGTGTGGAGAAACCACAACATCAGAACCCCCACTAAGGTCAGACTCTACAAGGCACTCGTCACATCCATTGCCTTGTACAGCTGTGAAGCATGGACACTTACTGCCGATTTAGAACGTCGCATTCAAGCCTTTGAGATGAAGTGCCTCAGGCGGATCCTGAACATCACCTACAGAGACCGCAAAACCAATGACTACGTCTGGCAGCAGATCGAGGCACTGGCTGGCAAACAAGAACCATTGCTAGATACAGTCAAACGGAGGAAACTGAAGTGGTTTGGCCACACAACAAGGCATAACAGCCTGTCAAAGACAGTCCTGCAGGGAATGGTGGAAGGAGCAAGGAGGCAGGGACGACCACGCAAAAGCTGGATATCCAACATCAAGGAGTGGACCGGCCTCACTGTACCAAACCTCCTGAAAACAGCCCAGGACAGAACCATTTGGCGGTCCACTTGCAGCGTCCGTGCGGGTACCCCAACGGTCGCCCCGACCAAGGGATGAGTGAGTGAGTGAAATAAAACTTCTCTCTCTCTCTCTCTCTCTCTCTCCTTCTCTCTCCTCTCTTCTCTCTCTCTCTCCTCTCTCTCTCTCTCTCTCTCTCTCTCTCTCTCTCTCTCTCTCTCTCTCTCTCTCTCTCCCCTCCTTCTCTCTCTCACATGGGTGCTTATTCATTATCCTCGAAATAAAAGAATTTGTCATTGTCTCTCTCCTTCTCTCCATCCCTCTCTCTCTCTCTCTCTCTCTCTCTCTCTCTCTCTCTCTCTCTCTCACTCGCTCGCTCTCTCTCTCTTTCTCTCTCTCTCTCAAGTATGATAGACAGAGAGACACATTAACATAGAGGGGAAGAAGGTCGGAATAATTCAGAAAAATCGTGTTTTTTCTGAATGTCCAGTTCCACACAATACCCACCCCCACCCCACCCTTCCCTCTCCGTCTCCTTCACTTAGTTTTCGCTGCCTAATGACTTAACGAATACTGAGCCGAAACGCAAAGTTGTCAAGAAAATTAGAGGGAGAGGAAGAAAGAGGGAGAGGAAGAAAGAGAGACGGGAAGAAAGAGAGACAGGAAGAAAGAGAGACAGCAGGAAGAAAGAGAGACAGGAGATTCAGGGCCCCTCTTGCCCTGGTTTACTGGTGAGGACAGTATCTTTTTTCCCATTCTCTTTCTTTTGTGTTTGTGACGAGTTGTATCCTGTCAGTGCCATGGCAGTCCGTGGATTTATCGGGAATGACACAAAAATAAGATTGTCAAACAGTTACGGTTCTGAAGAAGCTAAATAAATATATTATCTCAATGTGACACTGTAACTGACTAACCTATTATTGCTATTGGCTGGTGCTTACTTAGCGGTGTCATCCGTAATTTGTGTCTGGAGTGACACCTTGGCACTACACCAAAGAGGACCCCGTAGGCAGGGCAGGGCATCTTCTGGTTGGTGGCCTTATGGCGTCCTGATTTACTTAAGTTCCGCGTGAATGAATGGTTCTCAGAAGAGAACAGGAGGAGCTTGTGTGCAGTTATGTGTGTGTGATGAGGTCTGAAGAGGAGGCATAGATGAACCTGCTTTAGAACATCATGGGAACACTATCATTTATTGATTTATTCTTTTATGTAGAGGATAATGGAATAAGCACTCATGTGTTTTTTTACATCAAGATCCCGAGTGTATGCAGTGTTTGTAAATGTGTCATCCTGTTATTACCGGCACACAATGGCCTACTCTTCCGAAAAGCGGAACAAGATTTAACGTGTGCGCAAGATGCGTT
>CM054135.1:99092923-99107923 GCA_028751875.1 Rapana venosa | reverse complement strand
TCTTCTTCTTCTTCTTCTTCTTCTCTTTCTTTCTTCTTCTTCTTCTTCTTCTTCTCTTCTTCTTCTTCTTCTTCTTCTTCTTCTTCTCCTCCTCCTTCTTCTCTTCTTCTCTTTCTTCTTCTTCTTCTTCTCCTTCTCTTCTTCTTCTTCTTCTTCTCTCTTCTTCTTCTTCTCCTTCTTCTTCTTCTTCTTCTTCTTCTTCTTCTTCTTCTTCTTCTTCTTCTCCTTCTTCTTCTTCTCCTCCTCTCTCTCCTTCCTTCTCCTCCTTCTTCTTCTCTCTTCTTCTTCTTCTTCTTCTTCTTCTCTCTTCTTCTTTCTTCTTCTTCTTCTTCTCTTCTTCTTCTTCTTCTTCTTCTTCTTCTAGCTCTACAAATATCTATACTATGTTTATTCTTAAATAATCTGTTCAGCACAAAAAGGGATTCAATCCCAAACTTAAACTACCTGTATATTTGCGGTTTCAGATTTCCTCTACCCTTGTATCCGGGTGTGCCTGCCCGAAAGAGGGGTCGGGTGGACGATGAACACAGCCCATGCTGGCAGTGGTCCGGGAATTCCCCGCCTGTTACCCGCTGTCCTCTCTGTTCCAGCCTAAAGAGGTGAGTGGCGTTGCAAGCACTAACCATGCGGCAAAGAATCAAAACCAGTATTGTCCCTGAAGTCGGATTGTGGCTGCCTTCATGGTAGTCAAAAACTGTTGCCATCGCAAAATTTCACTAAGAGTAAACCTCTGAGTTAAAGCAGAGGAATAAAACATACACACAAAAAAACAACAAAAAAAAGAGTATTGATGGGAGATTTTTTTCTGTACGAAAAAGCTCATGCCTTTCATTATGTTTTTATTGTTGTTGCTGTTTAATCACGCTTATAAGAATTAATGGAGACAGAATGTTTGTTTATATGATTTGACCATTATGTATGGCTATGACTTATTTTGCTATAAAGTTTTCAATCATCTCCTTTCCTCAAACAAAATTGGGAACAGCTTTCTGTGCCATGTTAAGTGTGTTTTCTGGATTGGTGAGAGCTCGCCCTTACAGACAAACCTTCCAAGCATGCGCCATGATACTCTCTCTCTCTCTCTCTCTCTCTCTCTCTCTCTCTCTCTCTCTCTCTCTGTCTCTCTTATCATTTGTCAAATGTCCGAATTCACATTGTTATGATTCGCACCCAAACCCTTTTTTTGTATTGTGGCCCAAGGCTAGTGTACATTAAATTTGGTCAGTGTTCATTGTTCTGTTTCTCTCTCCTCTGCCTCTCTGTCTCTGTCTGTCTGTCTGTCTGTCTGTCTGTCTCTCTCTCTCTCTCTCTCTCTCCTCTCTCTCTCTCTCTCTCTCTCTCTCTCTCTCTCTCTCTTTCCACATGCCATATGTCGCATGCTGATATACAACTTTATTCAAATTCTTTTAACTTTCGGTTTATCGCCTTTAACTGATCCCAAAATATCCCATCAGTATCTTTAAGGATCTGCACACAAGCGCGTGTTGGCGTGCCAGTGTGTGTGTGAAGGGGGGAGGGGGGTATGCAAGGGTATTTTGTATGCGTGCAAATATGTGTGTGTGTGTGTGTGTGTGTGTGTGTGGTGTGTGTGTGTGTGTGTTGTGTGTGTGTGTGTGTGTGTGTGTGGTGTGTGTGTGTGTGTGGTGTGTGTGTGGTGTTTTCTTTGCTGCCAGAGATTTTAATGTCAGATTGCCTCACCAAGTTTTAAACAGTTTAACCCTTTCATCTCTCTGCTCAGGTTTCTACTGGGGTTTTTTCTCTGTTTTGTTTGGGTTTCTTTCTTTTTAGTTGCGGGGCGTTTTCTTTATCTATTTACTCATGCTGTGCTGCTTGCTTTTGCTTTTTTGTTGCTGTTTATTTTACAAATCTTATCTTCATCACTGTGATCTTTTATGCAGACAGTTTTCGTACTTGTTTTTTGTTTGGGGGTTTGTTTGGAGGTTTTTTTTTATATTTCATTCAACTTTTTATCTTCTATTTTTGACTCGCTTAGATTGTTGAAGTCTATCCAGAGCCGTGCGATTTCAAATTCCTTTTCTGTTGACTTTTTTAAAAACTTTTTATCCGTTTGGGGAGAGGCGAATGTCTGTTGTTTTTGTTGTTGTTGCTTTTAGTTGTTTCAATAGTGTCTGGAGCATTGACGCTCTGGTGGGGACAGTGGGGAGGGGGGGGGGGGGGATCTGGAGGGAGAAGTCGACTTGTTATTCAGTGTTGTTGTTGGGGTTTTTTTTCTTCGTTTTGTTTTTTCTCTATTTTAGTTTTCGTTTCAATGTTGTCGTAAGAAGAATCTAGCTACACTGTGTTTTTACATTCGTTTACTTGTTAATTCCTTCTGTCTCTGTCCTCTCTTCTCTTCTCTCTCTCTGTCTCTCTCTCTCTCTCTCTCTCTCTCTCTATATATATATAATATATATATATATATATATATATATAATATATATAATATATTATGATTGTTGCATATTGGCTTGACAGCTTTATTAGCAATAAAATTCGTTAAATCGTTGAAATCTCTCTCTCTCCTCTCTCTCCTCTCTCTCTCTCCTCCTCTCTCCTCTCTCTCTCTCTCTGAAAAAGAAGTTAATGTATTGCTTGTTCAGTGTCTTATTTGGACATAAAAACTTTGACTTTAACTTCCACACACTCGCACACACACACACACGTGCGCGCGCACTCCACACACACAACACACACACTTCAAACACACACGCACAACACACACACACGCACGCACACACACACACACACAATACAACACAACACACAACAAACACACACACACACACACACACACACCACAACACAACACACACAAACACACACACACACACACACATACACACACACAGGCAAACACATACAGAGAGAGGACAACAACAAACCTCATTCAATATAAGGCCCCAGAGCTGTATACCAGAGGACATTCAGGCAAAGCAAGAAAGAGCAGGAAACACAAAAGGAGTACACTGCAGACAGGGAATGCCTTTCATGAGATAACAGAGAAAATGAAATTGTCCTACTACATGACATGATGTGTGTTTGTTTGTTTGCTTATTTCTGTGCTGTAAACAGTACTGTACGTATGTTGTTACATTCTCTAAGAATTAACAAACAAAAAAAGATTGTCCCATCTCTTAACATTATACAAGGAAAAAGTTAATGTTTTCAGAAAGTGTAATGAGAGGAAAGCAGAGAGACGCAGAGAGGAAAGAGACAGGAAAAAGAGAGACTGAAAGACAGACAGACAAACAAATAGACTTCTTCGTCGAATGCTCAGACAGCAACTACTGTTGTCTGTCATATGAGCGAAAATGCGTTGCTTCTTCCGTTAAGCGCCTGACAAGTCAGGCCTAGCGCATTCAACTTCGGCACGGGATAGAATTCTTCTCTTTTAAATCTTTCTTGACAAAGCACGCGAAAAAAAAACCCCAGAAAAACAGGAGGTGACACGAAGAACAGGAACAAGGCATAAACAAAGAGGGCGATAGAAAAGAGGGAATTCTTAACACATAAATTTCTTCAGGAGGGCGTGCTATTTAAAGTGACAGACCCCCGGCATCCCCACGGGGAGACTATCAACAGACACAGAGGAAAAGAGAGAAGGGGGGTAGAGAGAGAGAGAGAGCGGCAGACAGACAGACGGACAGACCGAGCGACAGACAAACAGAAACAAGGAGTCTACGTCACGTATGATGAAGTACCTCAAGATGATCATCACAACTGGTGTGTGAGGAGGAAAGAGATTGAAGAGACAGAAACAGACAGAGGCAGGTCGAGAGAAGTGGGCTGCGGTGGAGGGGGGGGGGGTGAAGAGGGTGAGGAGGAACGGGGAAAGAAATGACAAGGGGGAGAGGATAATATATTGCCCCTTTGACACTCTGGGCTGGGTGCGAGTCTCTTAGGGATGCTCCGCTGCTATGAAATATGTCAGTGCGCTGTTTTCCACAGGCTGCGGCACTGCTGGGTACACTCTGATGTATGGCTGCTGTGGGGCGCCGACCTTGAGCACTCGCCATCACCCGGAATAGAGTGCGGAACCATAGCTGCGGAGTGTGTTTTTTTTAAAGGCCACGTTTTCTCATCATAATAACCATCCTTCCTGTCACTGCTCGTAGATTCAAATCTTGGTGGAGCGTTGTAGAGTAATTTCTTCTTCTTCATCATTGAACGCTCAGAGAGCAACTACTGTTGTCTGTCATATGAGCGAAAGTGCGTTGTGCTGCCCATTTAAATGCCTGACAAGTCAGGCCCAGTGATTCCAATATCGCCTCTATGTTTTACGTCGATCAACTAGGGCAGGAGAGTGGACCAAGAAGGCAGAAAAAAGGCCAAGTGGAGGCGACATGAAGAAAAGGAACAAGGCAGAAACAAAGAGACGTATAGAAAAGAGGGCATTCCTAGCACAGACTTTCCAGGTGGGGATGCTATCTTTACTGACAGGCCCCAGGCATCCCCACCGGGAAATAGAGTCGAATTGATGAGAGAGATGAAGTAGGTGAGTGAATGTTTTACAATCTCCCAGGTTAACTTGCATGTAGACCTGGCAGTGTCGCCTTACTTTCTCTTGTGAATGCATCATTTTACAAGGTCGACTATGAACATTAATGACCCCTTAATTCATGTTAACGTTTGGTGGGTTTTAAGTTAAAGGTAAAGGTGTCCCATAACCTATGTGGTCGTAGGGGAGCGAGGCGTCAGAGACCTCACTTCTCAAGGGGCCAGCATATTGAGGGCGGCGCCCATCTCCTCTCCCTCGCTGCTTTACCTCCCCTGACCCTAAAGAGGCAGGCGGGTTGTGGAAACAGGAAAAACGTCACATACACGCGAGGCTTTTCCAGCGCCTGGCTTGACCCAGCGAGTTTAGTGGCTTGTGGACAGGCACTCAGATGGTATGGGCACGTAACACGCTCAGAAGGACTTGCAAAGACCATCCTGCAAGGAACAGTCCAGGGGAAGAGAAGACAGGGTAGACAGAGGAGAAAGTGGGCCGACGACATCCGTGATTGGACAGGGGAGGACTTCAGTGTCACCCAGGCACTCGCCCACGACCGTGCTAAGTGGAGCCAGCTGGTCCACCGTTCGTCCACCATGCAGCGCCCCTACGACCCTGGCGGGTTACGGGACCAGTGAACAGTGAACAGTGAGTGGACAGGCACTGTGTGGTCAGCACATGTTGGGTATTGCGAACATGGGAACTCTTCTTTCATGCAAATGACACTGAATGTTGATATCTTACCTGAAGCTGTGTGTAATTTTAATGAGATTTTCTTCGTTCTTTCTTTCTTTTCTTTTTTTTTCTTTTCTTTTTCTTCCTTGGTTTTTTTTTGTTTTGTTTTCGTTGCTAGGCTAAATCTCATAGGTTCACCAATGGTAAGATCTTTGTGCATGCGACAGTTTTAACCCACCATTAAGGTAGCCACATTCCGACTTCGGGGAAGTATCTTCTTTCTGTCTTGTAATACACAACGCTAATTAGACAAGTCATCATGTATTAGGTATCTTGTCTTAACTCAGATATGTATAGCTGTTTCCTAAAATAGAAAGCTCTGGACTATAAGCATGACAAACGACCTATTTGTTATCAAGAAAGATTATTGCTCTGTAAACTCATGCCATTTTCCCACACTATCAGGAGCAGCGAGTCACCGCCTACAGGCTTAACATAAAATCCTTAAAGACTGGATTCCATATTTTTTCCACAACAGTACCTTTCCATCTTACCTTCTTCAGTCTCAAGAAACGAGACTCTTCCTCCTCTGTTCTTTCCCTATTTGACAGGCTCGCTATTCCTGTTGCAGAGAGATATTCTGCACACTAGTCGCTGTGGCTTCTGTCCACGTCTCTGTCACTGTCACTGCTGCTGAACGATCATGTGTCTTAGCTTCTGCCAGACCTTACTCTCCATCTTTCTCTCCCCGCTCCTCTGGTATGTGCTGACAGTAAGCTTTCAATCCATGGCTGCTTTTCTCTCTGTCTTTCCTGTGGACGGAGTCCTAGTCTTTGGAAAACTATTTGTCTTGCCGTGTTCCGTCTCCCTGTTTGGAGCTCCTCCTCTGGCACTTTAAGACCACTGAAGGTCTTTTTTTTCTCCTTTGGTAAGTTCAAGCACCAAGAAATGCATTCTCTCTCGGTCTCTGTGTTTCTGTGTCCTGTCTGTCTGTCTGTCTGTCTGTTCTGTTCTCTCTCTCTCCCCCCCCTCTCTCTCTCTCTCTCTCTCTCTCTCTCTCTCTCTCTCTCTCTCTCTCTCCTCTTCTCTCTCTCTCTCTCTCTCTCTCTCTCTCTCTCTCTCTCTCTCTCTCTCTCTCTCTCTCTCTCTCTCTCTCTCTCTCTCTCTCTCTCTCTCTCTCTCTCTCCAAGTTGTTTCTGTGTGTTTTAACTGTGTTTATATTAGAATGTGTCTGGCACGTTGTCAAGTGGTATGTTTAGACATAGCAGTGTTTTCAAGAAGGGTTTTGTGTGGGTGTTTCGACATAGTTTTGCTATTTGCTTTGTTTGATATTGATCTAACCTGAAGAGACTCTCTCTTCTCTCTTCTCTCTCTCTCTCTCTCTCTCTCTCTCTCTCTCTCTCTCTCTCTCTCTCTCTCTCTCTCTCTCCTCTCTCTCTCTCTCTTCTCTCTCTCTCTCTCCTCAGCCGTTTTCATCTCTTAATAAGCAGTGCCGATCATATAGCCATGTCCCTAACATACAGGTGGCGCTCATTAGCTCCTCTTCTCTCTCTCTCTCCTCTCTCTCTCTCTCTTCCCTCTCTCTCTCTCTCTCCCTCTCTCTCTCTCTCTCTCTCTCTCTCTTCCTCTCTCTCTCTCTCTCTCCCTCTCTCTCTCCTCTCTCTCTCTCTCTCTCTCTCTCTCTCTCTCCTCTCCTCTCTCTCTCTCTCTCTCTCTCTCTCTCTCTCTCTCTCCTCTCTCTCTCTCTCTCTCTCTCTCTCCTCTCCTCTCTCTCTCCTCTCTCTCTCTCTCCTCCCTCCCTTCTCTCTCTCTCTCTCTCTGTCCAGTGGACAGGTACCGGACATCCGCCTGTCCGCAACCTGCCTCTTGTGCCGTGACCTCTAATAGGACTGCACCTTCCGGACATCTCCCCCATCCCCCCTCCCCCTCCCCTCCCCCATCCCCACTCCTGTCCCTTTCCCTTGTCTTGGGAATAAGGGGGCAGTTGGGAAGAGGTGGGGTTTTTTCAGTGTTTGATGAAGTGACATTTATTTTGTCCATTACTGTTTTTCTTTTTCTTGTTTGAATAATATTTTGTTTTCGTTTTGCTTCGTTGACGTTTATTTTGTGCAGAATTATTCTGTATCATTTTGTGTTATTGGTTTTTGTTTTGTTTTGTTTTTGTTTTTCATTTTGTTTAATGGACATTTTTTGGGTGAGGGGGGTCTGTTCTTTCTTAGTTTTTTGGTCTCCTCTTTTTTTTTGTTGGGTTTTCTTTTATTTTTTGTTGTTGCTAGTTGGTGATGTGTTTTATCGTGTTGCATTCTTGGTGCGCGTATTGTTTTTTGCAGATTTCGCTTTATCATGCACGCACGCGAATGGGCGTATACACATGCCTGCACTCAGCCCTGCACGCGTGTACACATACATACCCACAAGCAAGCGCGCAAGCAAGCAAGCGCGTGTGTGTGTGTGTGTATGTTTGTCTTTCTGTCTGTCTGTCTGTGTCTGTGTGTGTCTGTGTGTGTCTGTCTGTGTGTCTGTGTGTATCTGTGTTTGTCTGTTTGTGTGTCTGTCTGTGTCTATGTCTGTGTGTGTTGCAAGTTTTCCTTTTTCCTATCAAATCTGTGTGTGCAGTGGGCTCAGTTGGAAGACTTGAATCACGTGGATAAGAAGCATCTACTTTACTGATGCAAACAGGAGTTGTTCCGACAACTCAAGCTACCTATATTGCATGTCAATGTATCTCTCTGGGGCATGGCTGACGCCAGGATATGTCATACACAGAAACCCGGACACCTTTTCTTGAACTCTGACGATGGCTATAGGGCCATCACCTGCAGTCAGGGCAAAGACCTCCTCGTTCAGTGACTGTCTGATCCTGTCTGTGGCCTCCAGGTGACTTCAGCTTCGAGGGAGGGGGGGGGGTGGATGAATAAATAAATAAATAAATGTATGGAATTTATATAGCGCTAAATCTTGTAAAGCAACAAATCAAAGCGATGATTGTTGTCATGTTCTTGTTGCTGGGTTCTGCTGTTCTTTTGTGTGAGCGTTGGTTGGTTGGTTGGTTGGTTGCTTGGTTGGTTAGTTGGTTGGTTGGTTGGCTGGTTGGTTGGTTGGTTGGTTGGTTGGTTGGTTGGATGGTTGGTTGGTTGGTTGGCTGGTTGGTTGGTTGGTTGGTTGTGTTGGTTGGTTGTGGTTGGTTGGTTGGTTGGTTGGTTGGGTTGGTTGGTTGGTTGGTTGGTTGGTTGGTTGGTTGGTTGGTTGGTTTTCTTTCTTTTGGTTTGGGCTTTTTGTTGTTGTTTGGCTTGGGTTTTTTCTTTCTTTTTTTTTTTTTTGGGGGGGGAGGATTTTCAAATTTCGAGCCTGCAGTGAATTTTTATCAATACTGTTCGAGTTTTCATGTCTATGGAAAATTGTCCCAACAGTGTTGCGGTGATAACAACAACGACTCAATGAACGACTTTCTCAATCTGCAATTATCGCCATCAGAAAGGTTTTTGCATTATGTTCTGCATGACTTGAATCAGACCAGGCACCAGTGAATTTTCCTGATCTGACCCGATATCAATGCAGGGCCATTTCTGGCCGGTGGCCACATAACAGTCAAGCATCGAAAGCTATATTCTTTCGACTCTGGAATGTCACAAACGAGCCCTGGTGCAGCTATGTGTGTGAGATTGGAATGAGTGGTGGGGGGGAAGGGTTGCAGCATCAGGACATTATTGAAAAAGAGACAGCCAAAGCAAAACATAAAACGTAAAACAAACAAACAAAAAATCGCAATTCGAAGATTTTCTTGCGTGTTTCACCATCCTACTGACAGGTATCGGAAATGCTGCCTCCCTGGATGGACAGGAAGAAGAAGAAGAAGAGAAGAAGAAAAGAAGAAGAAGAAGAAGAAGAAGAAGAAGAAGAAGAAGAAGAAGAAGAAGAAGAAGAAACAAAAAACAAAGAAACAAACAAACAAACAAACAAACAAAAAACCAAACAAACAAAACAAACAAACAAACATAGAAGAAGAGGAGGAAGAGGAGGGAGAGAGAGAGGGGAGGAAAAGGAGAAAAAGAAGGAGGAGGAGGGAGATAGAGAAGAAGAACAAGAACAAGAACGAGACGAAAAAAAGAAGAAAGAAAGAAAGAAAGAGGAGGAGCAGCAGCAGCAGCAGCAGAAGAAGAAGAACAAGAACAAGAAGAAGAACGCACAAAAGCAAGGACAACAAAAGCAAGAAAAAGACTCCCAAATATGAGACTGGTGTAGAAAGGAGAGTCATTATTTGCAGTGACAACGTCAACATTTTTTCTTTCTTCGTTTTTTTTCAAGCTTCAGCACAAAGACTCTCTGAACAGCCCTGACTGCATGCCTCCCATGGCAAGGCCTCAGAAAAACTGGGGTTATTTTCCGTAGCGTGCATGCAGATTCACGCATTCAGACTATTGAAATATTCAGTGTGAAATTTCAATTCATATAATTATGTCAGAAGTGTCCATTCTATCATAGTGTTCCTGCTGAAATAAACTGATATCCCCACACTACTAAGAACGATCACAACAAAGCCATGGTGTTCAAGTTAGCCTTTACGAACATTGTCCTGGATACAGCATCTGTAGTTACTGACACTTTTTGCAAATTTCTGGTTTCGTTTTTGGTCGTTGGGGGTTTGTTTGGGTTTTTCTTTAATTTCTCAAATACTGGAGACGTGTGTAAAACTATATTTTCTTCAAAGGTGACAACTGTCGTTGTTTGCGGAAGCAATTAAGCGTTGTGCATTTTGGCATGTTGTTTCTGCCATGGATAAAAGGCTGTCAATATGGCGGATGTTTTATTATTTTTTTGTCTCCTTTTTCCCCCCTGTCACAAACATTGTAAAGGATTTCCTTCTGTGAAAAATGTAGCCGCAAAGTACAAACTTTAAGTGTGCATACTCTTCAGAATATTTGTTAAATACACTGACACTTTTAAATCAAGCCTCAAGACATATTTATTTCAAACCTAAGGTTTCCCCCCTCCTGTCTCATATCAGAACTATCCCACCCTTCACTAACCCTTGTCCTATCACCCTGCTAAAGTATATGACCTGTGTGTGTGTGTGTGTGTGTGTGTGTGTGTGTGTGTGTGTGTGTGTGTGTGTGTGTGTGTGTGTGTGTGTGTGTGTGTGTGTGTGTGTGTGTGGTGTGTGTGTGCTTTTGAAAAACATTTGACTATTGCAATTTTATTTCATAGATTTGGTCTGCAGAACCATGTTTGTAATATCTGTTTGAACTATTGATTATTTGTCATTGGTTGTATGACTGTGTAAGATTAGGTCGAATGCATGCGCTTTGATTTGTCTTTGCAAGATATAGCGCTATATAAGTTCCATTTATTATTACTATTACTATTATTATTATTATTATTATTATTATTATTATTAAATCACCTTTTATGTGTGGTTTTTAAATGAAAACTATTTGACTCTAAAAACTCTGTAGTTGTCTATATGCCATTGTGTGCCGGTGGGAACGGATGACACAATTGACAAAACTGCATACACATGGGGACTGGATAATAAAAAGAGCATGAGTGCTTATTACATCATTCTCGAAATAAAAGAATAAACAAAAATAAATAGATAAATAAATGCTTGCTTCCTGTAAGGGGGAGGGAGGTTGGGTGTGATTAGCAGAACGCTGCGAAATGCAGGAAAGAAGCCACCATTGTGGTTCCCTCTCTGTGCTTCCGCCTTCTGCTACAGATACTGATGTGTGCAGGAGGCAGGATAGGGCGGGGCAACCATTGTCAAAGCAGTGGTTTGAAACCGGCATTCATCCCTGAAGTCAGAATAGGGCTACCTTAATAATGGGGGGGGAGGGGGGGGAATAGTCGCATAAAGTCTCGTCCTTCGGATGAGACTATAAACCGAGGCCCCGTGTGCGAACGCTTGCAGAACACCTTGCGCACACGTTAAATCCTGTTCCGCTTTTCGAAAGAGCAGGCCATTGTGTGCCGGTGGGAACAGATGACAACATTTACAAAACCGCATACACAAGGGGACTGGATGTAAAAAAAAGCACATGAGTGCTTATTCCATTATCCTCGATGTTTAAAAAAAAGGTCATCTGAGCGCTTTGATTTGTTGCTTTACAAGATTCAGCGCTATATAAATTCCATACATTATTATTATTATTTATTATTATTATTATTATCATAAACAAAATCTCACAATTGGCAAATCTCGGGGCCCTAGCAAGCGTTGCAAAGAGGCCATTGCATATTTTATTCTGTCCAGGTTAAAATCGACAGGTAATTATCGCATTTCGCCGACAAGGAACATGATCCAAGGAGATTGCTAGAAATGACGTGACAACATTTCAGTACATCATCAGAACAACAAGAGACTAATGCAGGCATTGCACAAGACAATTTTCATGTGCGGCAAATAGAATTGAGCCAGCAGTTTTTACAATACGAGTGTGACAGCCTACAAAAGGACCTAATCTTGACACTGGGTCACAGGAAGAGCTATATCCTTTAATGATGCCTTCAAGTCGATCATTTGAAAATTGCGGAAACTTGCTAAATGGAATGGGTCACGAACACCTTCGTGTGGGTTTACACGCACACACACGTACGCATGCGTTCACGTGCGCTCGCGCGCGCGCGCACACAGACACACACACACACACCAGACAGGCACGCGCGCGCGAACACTCACACGCATATACGGATGGAAAGAAAAAGAGCCACACACACACACACACACACACACGCGCGCGCGCGCGCGCGCGCGCGCGTGCGCACCGCGTTTGATGAAAACAAGAAAAGTGCATTGCTTATTCAACATACCATTGTAATTTTTTTTAACTTGACTTTGACTAGACTTACACACACACTCACACACACAGCACCACCACCACTACCATCATCACCACCACCACTACCACCACCACCATACCACACCACCACCATCATCACCACCACCACCATCACCACCACCACCATACCACCACCACCATACCACACCACCACCATCACCACCACCACCACCATCACCACCACCACTACCACCACCACCATAACAGCACCACTACCATCATCACCACCACCACCATCACCACCACCACTACCACCACCACCATACCACACCACTACCATCACCACCACCATCACCACCACCACCATCACCACCACCACTACCACCACCACCATACCACACCACCACCATCACCACCACCACCCACCACCATCATGACCACCACCACCATCACCACCATACCACACACACCACCATCATTACCACCACCATACCACACCACCACCACCATCACCACCATCACCACCACCACCATCACCACCACCACCACCATACCACACCACACTACTGACAAGTGATGGAGAGAAAGAAAATAGAGGGTGGAGAGGAACAGGCAAAAAAAGCCAGAGAGAAAAAGAGATAGAGAGACAGAGACAGAGAGACAGAGAACGACAGACAGAGACAGAGAGACAGAGAGGGAGAGAGAGAGAAAAAAACACATAGAGACAGAACGATGAGAGAGAGAGAGGGGAGAGAGAGAGAGAGAGAGAGAGAGAGGAGAAGAGAGAGAGGAGAGTAGAGAGAGAGAGAGAGGCTGTTTGGCAGTCAAGCGAGCAAAACCGCCGCCATTGACAGCCTTTTAATGAGGTGGCCAGCCTCTTAAAGAGGACATCGACCCCCTGCCTCCACATTAACTTTCAACAATGTCTGGCCACGCCCAGAGAAAAAAAAAATACACAAAAGAGCAGCAGAAAGCAGCAGCACAAACGGCAGCAGGACAACCCAAAGCCCATGAGCCGTTGAGAGGAAAATTTTTTTTGCGAGACCAGATCACGTGTTTAGTGCTTTGAAAATGAAGAATTTGTTGAGTTGAGAAAGAAGGAGTTTGGGAGGGGGGGGAGGGGGGGGTTTGAGAGAGATAAGGGTTCTTGTTTTTGTTTTTTTTTTTGGGGGGTTTTTTTGTTTGGGTTTGGTTTGTTTTTTGGGTTTTTTTTATTGTTGTTTTTTCGTGGGAAAGTCTTGTTTTGCATTGCTTTATTTCCTATCTAGAAGTGGGTATTTGTCTTCTCCTGTCTTGACTTACCTGTCTTGTTTTTTTTTTTATTTCATATAGTATAAGCCCTCAAAGTGGCACACAATCGGGGCCCGAATGCAAAAAGAACACATTGATAAACCCCAGGCAAAAAAGAGAGAATAGTCAGTAGAACAAGCCCTCTCTTAAGAAAACAAACCACAAACACACAGAAAAAATATATCTTACAAAATGGGTGGCGCTGCCTTGGGGCGACGCTCTCTCCCCCCGGGGTAGAGCCCCGTTTTTCCAAAGAGAAATCTCCGTAACTGAAAGCGGAAAACGCCACGCTGCGATACATTTTGGGGGGTAACAACGCCTGGTCGTTTGGGGCAACCCAACCATTTGATGGACATTGCCCTTCAACATTAGCATCCTTCCCTTTCCTTTTTAAAAATTTTTTTTTTTGTATTGTTTAGACAGACAGACAGACAACAGGCAGACAGGCAGACAGATTAAATAGTAGATAATAGAAGATAATAGTTTGGATAGATAGATAGATTGATAGATAGAAAGATAGATAGATAGATAATAGAAAAATAATAATATAAAAAAGGTGATAGGAAATTAATAAATTTAATTTTTAAAAAAAAATTTTTGTTTGAATTAGCCCTCTTTTTTTCTATCCTTTAAAAATTTTTTAATTTTTTTTGTTTTTAAAAATTCCTCTCCCCTCTCTCTCTCTCCTCTCTCATCCCTCTCTCTCTCTCTCTCTCTATCTCTTCTCCCCCCTCTCTATCTTTTCCTCTCTTTTTCCCTTTCTCCCCCTTTTTCTCCTCTCTCTCTCCCCTCCCTTCTCCTCTCTCCCTTCCCCCTCCCCTCTCCTCTCCTTCTCTTTTCTCTCTCTCTCTCTCTCTCAGAATAAAACCCCTATAAATAAAGTGAAATAACTTATAGGGATTTTAATATCGACTAACAAAAGAAATAATCAATGGCCCCAAATTTAAAAAATTTCATACAACCCCCCCAACTAATTAATTCCCCCAAGGGGCCCCAACCCCCAAACTCAAGCACAATAAGACCATATCAATCTAACCCCAACAACTTTGTCGAAATTTGTATCCCGTCTAATTGTAGGACACTACCCAGTCGTTTCACGTGGTCAAAAAAGCGAAAAAAAATCCCAAACCTGGCCAAAAACCAAAACATACGTTCCTTTGCTAAATTTGATGAGAATTTTTCTTATCAGTTTTTAAGAAACCCCATTCTTAAAAACATCAACTTACGATCCAACTTACCCCAAAAATTTTGGGATAAACATTTTTACTGCTATTTACAAAAAACATCCCCACTAAAAATCTTAGAATAAAAAATTACCCCCAAACCACCTTTGGGCTCACTAAGGGAACAAAGAAAAAAAACAGCATCTTAAGACCTTTTAAAAAACTAAAAATTAAAATAAAAAAAATTTAAGAAATGCCATAAACCACAAAAACGGCGAGAAAAAAAGAAATATTTCCAAGATTTACTATCCACCAAAAAAAAACCCAAAACGTATGGCGAGCCATAAATCAAAAAACTAAAAAACAACATCTTAAAAAAAAAAAAGTAATCAAAGAGTTACTGCGGAACAACTTAAAAATCATTTCATCAATTCTCTACTAACATTATTAAAAAATAAATCAAAGTCCAATAAACTCAATGAACTAAAACAATACTTAAAAGGGAAAGCATACTCCTTCAAAAACTTCAAAATCCTTTTATGCTGTTTTTGGGGGCCTGGGGTATCAAAACCACCTAAAACAATCAAGAACGCGGGTTTTGATG
>CM054135.1:99050423-99087923 GCA_028751875.1 Rapana venosa | reverse complement strand
TAAATTTCAATTCAATTTTTTCTCGTCTCGTCTCTTTTCTCTGTCCTCCTCTCTTTTTCCTTCCACCTCTCACCAATTTCTCCCCTCCCCTTTTCCCCCAAACCCCCTCTCTTCCTCCCTCGTCCCCTCTCCTCTCTCTCTCTCTCTCAGCTAAATTTTTGGGACTAATTTAAATTTTTGATTTTGGGCCGGGGAGATAGGGGTATGTGGGTAAACGTTTTTCTGTAGACATGTTTTTTTTTTCATGTCCCTGTCTGCGCTAAAAGGAAATAAGCTTTTTAAAGTGGATTTTGACTGACTCCCTTTTAAACAATTTAATAAAAAAAGTATAGAGGGCATTTTGCTGTCGCCCCTTTTCTTTCTTTCTTTAAAAAAAACATTTTCTTTCTTTCGTCCTTTCTTTTTTTGGCCTTTTGGGGGTTTTGCCCCTTTTTTTTAAGGGCTTTGAGATAACAAGTTTTGGTTTCCCTTTGTTGGGGTTTTTCTTTTTTTTTTAAATTATTTTAATCTGTTTGGGGTTTTAAAATTTTAAAGTGGGGGGGTTTGCGGTTTGGTTTTTTTTTCTATCCTTTGTTGTCAAATATTGTGTTTTTCATGTCTGGAAATTTTTTTGTTTTGTTTTTTGCAGCTTTTTTTTGGGTTTTTAATGGGGTTTTTTTTTTGGGTTAAAAAGGGGGAAAAGGGGATTTTAAATTTGGGGAAATTTTAAAAAGGAATGTATTTTTTTTAATTTTTTTTAAATAAAAGGGAAAAATTTTTTTAAAATTTTGTCTTGTTGCTGTTTTCCCTCCCTTTTTGTCACCCTTTTTCTTTGCCTGTTTCCCCTTGGATTTCCCGTTTTGGTTTTTTTTTGTTCTTTTCTTTTTCCCGGAATTTTTGGTTGTTTTATACAACTTTAAATTTAAAAATTTGCAAAAAAGGTGTTTTTTCAAAACAAAAACAAAAAACCCTTGGTTTTAAAAAATTTCTCCTTAATTAATTCGTTTTTCCCTCCAAAAATAAATTCACAATTTTTTTCATTTTAACCACAAGACCCATTTAATAAAACTAAACCAAAATGCAAATTACACACAAAAACTTTCCTAAACTACCCCAACCCCAAAATTACAACCCCAAAATACACAAAAACTACACTACCTCCCCCTACACCCAAAACAACACTTAAACTAAACTACACCACCACTAATACACTACACCCAACACAAACCCCCCTTCCCACACTCCCACAACAAAAAACCACCCCACAGCACTTACATTACACTCCCCACAACTCCCTTTTCCCCCAAACTACCCCACCCCAACAACCCCACCACAAATACCTGCACTAAAACTACCCTACCCCCTACAAAAATACCAACACTACACTAAAACCCCCTACAAAAACACCCACACACACTTCACTACACTACACAAAAAATCCAACCGCACACACCACTTCATTTTCACTGGCCACCAACCCCCACTTCCCCATTACAAACGGGGGAACCACCTCCATTTACCTGGGGCAAACCTTAAAAACTAACCCCCCCCTTTCCAAACCACACTCCCATTTTCTCCTCCTCCCCGTTCCCTTTTCCCCAAGGGTTCCCTTAAAGGGGGCCCTTTTAAATTTTTGGGGGGGGTTAACGGGGCCCCCATTCGGGGGAGCCTCTTTTTTCGCCGGGCCAGTGGTTTTCCCATTAGCCCCCCCGGGTGCCCTTTGGGGACCCCCTTGGGTGACAGGGTTTCCCCCCGGGAAATCCCGATTCGTCGGGCCCCCATTTCTTCTGTTTGGCCCTCCTTTTGGCTGTTTTTTAAAGAATGGTCTAATTGCAAGCCTTTGAAACTTTACCGGGGTTCCCAGGGGGATTTCTTTTCCCGGGTTAGGGGTTTTAAAGCCCCGCACCTGTTGGGTTTTTCCCGCCTTCAATTTTGGTTTGCCCCTTCCTTAGGGAAGGCCCAAGGTTACTAAAAGGTCAGCTTTCCCCGTTCCCTTTTTGGGCTGGAGTGATCCTTGGTGTGGATTGGGTTGGCCACGTTTGTAAGACCTTTTTTTTCCGGGATGTTTTCCCCTTCGGAAGGTTTTCTTCCATTTTTTTCCTGTTGGCCGCCCCCTTTTTCTTTTCCTTTTCCAAAACCCTCCTTTCCAAAAAATAATTTTCCAATTTTAAATGGGTAAAATTCCTCCCATTCTTTTCCCAAATTTACATTCCCACGGGCCAATTTTGCCCGGGCATTTTACCAAAACCAACAAATTTCCTCCAAAATTTTTAAAACAATTAACTCGGCCAAAACCTCCTTCACCCCTCCAACACTACATTTCCCACTAAAACTACACTACCCCAACTTTACCCCAAAACCTACACTCCCCACTACAACCAAAATTCATTACACTACATTACACAAACCCCACCCCACCCCTCACACACTACACTACACAACCCCAACACTCATTTCCACTAAACTACACTCCCCCCCAATTTAACAAATAACTACCTAAAATACACTACACCCACACAACCCTACCCCACACTACACCCCTACACCAAAATACCCCTACACAAAAACCCCCACCCCCACCCCAAAACCACTACACTACCCCTCCCACCACACTACACTCCACTACCCCACACAAACACCCAAAACCCCTAACCCCTCACTACACTACACAACCACACAAACATTTAAAATTTAACAACAAAAACCACAACCACACTACACTACACCCAATACACTACCCCCTACATTTATACCCACATTTACACTACACTACCCCCAAAAAAGACACTACGCTACACCACACTTAAAAAAACAAAACACTACACCCAATTACACTCACTACACTACACACCCCCAAACACTACACTACACCCCACTACACACACAAAACCAAAAACCCCACACTACCCAAACCCTACACCAACTACACTAAAACCCCCAAACACCCCCACTACAATAAAAACTACACAAACCCCAACCCCAACCTAACACTACACAAACCCCCAAAACACTACACAAACACTACACAAAAACCCACCTACCTACAAAAACACACTCCCACCCTACAACCACACTACATTTACCCCCCCACTACACTACACTCCCACCCACACTACCCCAAAATACCCCCCACCCCCTAACTACATAAAACCCAACACTCCACAACACTACCCCAAACCACTACACTACCCCACACTACCCCACCCCACACTACACTACACCACCAAACACTACAAAACCCCACCCCACACCAAAAATTACACAACAAAAAAAAAAAAAACATCATAAAACCCCAACATTTAAAACCACACTACACTCCCCCAACACTACCCACCCCCTAAAAACCACACCAAAAACTACAACCCAACTACACTAAACAAACCCCCACACCCCCACAACACACACACACTACACACCCCTCCCACTACACCACATTTCCCCCTTTCATACCCCACACTACACTAAAACCCCCACTACCCCAACACCCAATCACTAAAACAACACTAAAAACCACACTACCTAAACAACACCACACTACACTACAAAAAACTTAAAAAAAACTACACAACCCTCAAACACTACACTAAAACCACATTTAAAACTAACTACACTACCCCAAACACTAAAAACCATACACCCCCCACTACACTCCCACCCCACACACCAAAACCAACACTACCCCCTACACTACAAACCCCAAACTACCCCACACTACACCACACTACACTACACAAAACACAAAAAAAACCCTACCCACACTACACTACACAAAACCTAAACCACACTACACTAAAACTAAAACCACACTACCTACACAACACTCCCACTCCCCGCTACCCCACACTACACAACACCCAATACCCTACAATACACAACACTACCCACACCACACTACACTACCCTCTACCCCCCCCCCCCAACACTACACAAACACCACACCACACTACACAACCACTAACCAAAACCCACACCTCACTAAAACTAACCCTACCCCACACTACCTACCCCACCCCACAGACACGACCCACCCCACACTACAAAAACCCAAACACACTATCACTACACTACACTACCCAAACACAAACATACACTACACTACACTCCCAACCCCCACTACCCCTACCCACACTACACTACACTACCCCACACTACACCAAAATACACTACACAAATACTACACAAAAACCAAAAAAAACATTTACACAAACCACTACACTACCCCTCAATACACACCTACCCCCACACTCCCAACAAAACTACACCACTACCTACACTACACCACACAACATACACCAAAACCCAACACCACACTACACCAAAACTACAAAACCCCTAAAACTAACACATTTACCCAAAACTACACTAAAAACCACACAAAACACTTCATTACACTACCTACACTACACTACACTAAAAACTACACCACCTAAAACCAACTACACACACTAAAACCACACAAACACTACACTACACCACATTTACCCTAACCACACTAAAACTACCCCCAAAATACATTTACACAACTTCACTAAAACCACACTACCTACACTCCCACTACCCCTACACCACCCCTAAAACACACTAAAAACCACACTACACTAAAAAAAACACCAAAATTACACCCCCCCACTCCCCAACCCCAAACTACCCCTACCCCCCACTACACCACAAAACACTACACTACACTACCCCAAACAATACACCAACCCACAATACACTACCCCCAAAAAAAAACATACACTAACACTACACTACACCACCCACACTACCCTACAACTACACTACACCCAACAAAAAACATACCCCAACAAAAACCAAACCCCTACACTCCACTACACCCCAACACTACACTACCCCACACTCCCACTACACCACACTACACTACCCCCAAAATTTACACAAAAACCCCTAAAACTACACAACAACCACCCTACACTACACTACACTACGTTTACCCCAAAACTACACTACACACACCACACAAAACAAACACTACAAAACCCCACCCCCAAAAAACACCACCAAACACCACACACCCTACAAAAACTACACTACCCCACACAACACACACTACACTAAACCCCCAATACACTACACCACACTACCCTACACAACACTACACACACTACCCCACACTAAAACTCCCACTACACTACCCCCAACCACTCCCCCACACTACACAACACCCCAAAACCACACTACATACCAACAAACACCCCCCAAAACACCAAAACAAAACCCCCCAAAAACCCCACACCACACCAAACTACACTACACAACACCACAACCCACCCCCAAACCCCCCCACCACACCAAAAACCAAACCACACCACACCACACTACACTACACGACACTAAAAACCCCCCAACACCACCCCAAACACCAAAACTACACTAAAACCACACAAACACAAACACCACACTAACCACACTCCACACAAACCACACACACAAACCAACACCACACCACATTTACACTAAAACCACACAAACACTACCCCACACAAAAACCCCACACTACACTACACTACACACACCACACTACACTACACTAAAACCAAACACAACACTACCCCTTAACTAAAACAAACACTACCCCAAACACTACCTACACTACACAAAAACTACACTACACCAAAATAAAAAAAACACTACACCCCCAAAACACTAAAAACCTCAATACACTACACTACCCAAAATACACCACAATAACACACTACACTACACTACACCACACAACACTACACTAAAAAAAACACACACTACACTAAAAACCACACTACACAACCCCATACAACCTACACCACACTACACAACACTACCCCCTACCCCCAAATAAAATACACTACACTACACAAAAAACGCTCCCAACCCACACTACACAAACACTACACCACACACACTACACAAAACCAACCCCCAAACACTACCCTACACTAAAAACTACACCACACAAACACTACCCTACACTACACTAAAACCCCCAATACACTACACACACAAACACACACCACAAACACTAAAACTCCCTCTACGCTACACCACACTACCCCTACACCTCAATCCCAATACACTAAAACTATACCACACAACACAACACTACACTACACTACGCAAACCCCACCAAAAACAACACTACACCCCCCAACCCCACTACACTACCTACACAACACCACCTACACTAAACTACACAACACAAACACTACGCTAAAAACCACACTAAAACACACACTACAACACACTCCCCAACATACCTAAAAACCACACTCCCACTACACTACACCACCCAAACACAAACACTACACAAACCCCACACTACACTACACTACATACACCACACTACACTAAAACCACACTAAAACTAACACCACACTACACTACCCCACACAAAAAACACAAAAACACTACACCACACTAAAACCACAATCCACCCCATATACTACACAAAAACCACACTACACTACACTACACAAAAAAACCTAAAATCCCACTACACTAAACCACACTACACAAACTACACAACACCCACTACACACACTACACCAACAACACCAAAACCCAAAATTTACCACACAAAACACTACACCACACTACACCCCACTCCCAATACACTACCCCAACACCCACTAAAACTAAAACCACACTACCTTCACTACACTACACAACACTACACCACACTACACGCCCAACAAAAAACAAAAAACACTACCCCTACACTACCACCAAAACTACACTACACTACACCCACTAAAAAAAAAATCCCACAACACCCCACTACACTACCCCACTAAACACCCCTAAAAACTACACCTACATAAACACTACACCACACTACACTACACAAACACAAACCCCTAAACAACGCAAACAAACCACACTACCCCTACACCCCCATTTAAAAAAATACACAAACACTACCCCCACACCTACACCACCCACACCACACTACACTACACTACACTACACCACACTAAAAAACTACCCAAAACACTAAAACCCACACTAAAACTACACTACACTAAAAAACCACACACACAAACACTACAAAAACACTACACAAACACTACACTACATTTAACAACCCAATACACAACACCTACATTTACACCACCCCAAACCACAAACACAACACTAAAACTACACAAAACGCAAACACCACACAAAAAAAACACTACACCCCCAATAACCCCCTACACTACACTACCTACACCACCCCCAAAACACTTACACTACACTAAAAACACACAACCAACACCACACACATCAAAACTAAAAACCCAAAACCCTACACTACCCTACGCAACCACCCAACACTAACTACAACCCACCCCACACTACAAACAAAAACCCCTACCCCACACTACATTTAACCCCACACTACCCCAACTACACAACACTACACACAACCCCAAATACACTAAAACCACACTACACTACACTACCCCACCCTACCCCACAATACACACACTATACACACTACACCACACTACACTACACTACACTAAACTACACCTCAATACACTACACTACCCCAACACACACTACACTAACCCCCACTACACTAAAATTTACACCACCCTACACAAACACTACACCACACTCCCACTAAAACCACACCCACAACCCCCAACAAAAACCACACACCCCACACAAACATACACACACTAAAACCCACCCCTACACTACACCACACTACACTTACTACACTAAAACTACACAAAACACTACACTCCCTACACCACACACACCCCACTACAAACCTACACTACCCCAAAACTACCCCCTACACTACACCAAACTACACTACACCACACTACACACACCTCAATAAACTACACAAAACCCCTTTAAACTACACCACACAACCCCCATACACTACACAAACCCCTAACCACACTACACTACACTACCCCACACTACACTACCTACCCCCACACTACCCCCACCTACACCACACTACACAAACTACACTACACCACACAACATACACTACACTTCCCCACACTTTAACACTAAAACCACAATACCCCACACCACACTACACAACACAACACAAACACTACACCACACTACCAAACACTACACAAACCCCCAAACACCACACTAAAACCAACCCACACTACACCACACAAACACTAAAATACACCAAAACAAAAAACCTACCCCAAAAACACCACACTACCCCTACCCCCCAAACACTACACTACCAAACACCCCAAAATACAACTACACTCCCACACCCCCCTAAAACCCCAACCCCCCTACACTACACTACACTACCACACCACACTACCCCACACTACCCCCACACTACACTACCTACACAACACCACACAACACCACACACACCCAAAAACCCACCCCTACACTACACTACCCCCACCAACACTACACCCTTACACTAAACCACAATACACTACCCCACACAACACTAAAAACCAACAAACCCTACACTACACAAAAACACAAAACCCAAACACTACACTACCCCCCCCCTACACTAAAACCACCCCACCCCACCCCCAAACACTAAAACCCAAAACCCCACCCCCTACACTACCCCAAACCCCACCCCCACACCAAAAACCCACACCAAACCCCACCCACACCCCCCACCACACAACACTACACTACCCCACAACCACACCACACCCACACACCCCAACCCCAACACCACACCCCCAAAAAAAACCAAAACCTAACCCCCAACACTACACTCCCCACCCAAACACCCCACCCCCACCACACTACACAACACACCCCCACATTTACCACCCAAAACTACAACCACACAACACTACCCCACACTACACTACCCCCTAAAACCCACCACCCCAAAACACTACACCCCACTAAACATACCCCACAAAACCTACAAACCACACTACACAAACACTACCCCCTAAAAACCCCCACACTACAAACACTACACCAAAACAAACACACCCCTACCCTACCCCTACACCAAAAAAACCAAAAAAAAACTAAAAACTACCCCAACTAACCCCTACACTAAAACCACCCCTACCCACACTATAACTACACTACCCCAACACTACACCACACTACACCCACACTACACTACACCACCCCCTAAAAACTACATACACTACAAACTACACTACCCCACCCTACCACACCCCAACCCCCCCAAAAAACCCCCCCCCACTAAAAACCCCCCCCCTAAAAAAAACCCACACAAAAACCAAACCCCCCCCCAACCCCACAACACACCCACAAACCCCTCCCCACCCCCAACCAAAAAAAAAAAACCCCAAAACCAAAAACCAAACCCAAAACCCCCCAAATCCCCCACCCCACAAAAAAAACCCCAAAAACACCCCAAACCACACCACACTAAAACCAAACACTAACCTACACACACAACACCACCCACACAAACCCCACACCACACTACACTAAACTACACTAACTAAAACCACCCTACACTAACCCCACACCACACAACACCACCCCTACACTCCCACTACCCCAAACAAAAACGGAACACTACACAACACAAAACCACATTTACCCTACCCCAAAACCACATACCTACACACACCACACTAAAACTAAACCCACAAACCCACACCACCAAACACTAACCCAAACACTACACAAATTTAAATACCATGACAAAAACACCATTTCCCAAAGCCACACACCAAAAAACTACAAAAACAAAGCACAAAAACATAAACACATCACGACACATCGCAAGAACACAACCCCAAAAAAATCCCATAAAAAACCCAATAGATTTGATTTTTCCCTTTTTAAATTTTTTTCTTTTTTTTTAATATTCAGTATTAAAAAAAGGAACAATAAAATCCCAAATATGTAATGTCATAAATACCGGCAAACTTTTCGTACCACGCCAACAAGCCCCGGGACGGGCCAACGGGGCTTTGTGAAAGGCTTTTTTTCTCACGTTTTTCTATCCCAAAATCTTTTCCCCCCCCCTTTTCTAGGCTAGAGCTAGGGAAAGCGGGGCCCCCGGCGAGAAGTGGAGGAAGCTGGTTCAGAATCTTCATAAGTGCCTCCCGTCCCCGGGTCTACGGATAGGTTAGGGGAGGGGAGGTTTAGGGAGGGGGGCAAAACTCCCAAAGGGTTTATCACTGGGGGCATTTTTTTTGAAAACAACCCCCCCCCCCCCCCCCCCCCCCCCCCACCATTTTGTTTGCCCGCATTTCCCCACAAAGGGGGTGTTTCCCAAACACACCCCTTTGCAACCGTTTTCGTAATTTTGTCACCTTCCTACCGGGACGAAAAGGCCTACTCTTCCCAAAAAATTTAAACCATTCCCCGTGGGTTCAAGATTTAGAGGCATTCCCAAGGGCTTTTACCCCTCATTTTTGATTTTCCCTTTGTCAACCCGGGAAGAAGGGGCAAGGCTGGAATGGAACCCCCGAACCTCACCCGGGAGTTTTAAACCTTTTGGGAGGGGAAAGGCCTTTTAAACCCTTCTGTAAAATAAAAAATAAAAATATGGAATTTATATAAACGCTGAAACTTGTAAAGCAAACAAACAAAAAAGGGGCTCAGATTTTTTATTTCATACCACCCGGGAAGTCCCCCGGCAAGATTTTCCCCCCCGTGAAATTCCGGGGTGCTCTCCCCGGGGGAGCGGGAAAAACGCGTCGCCACTTTGGGGGCCCGCGCCCCCTTTCACCCTTTTTTTTTTTTTTTTTTGCAGCTGTATTTTGGGTTTTTTAACAAATGGGTTTTTTCTAAGAATTTTTTCCAGGGGCAACTCCTTTTTCCAGGTTTTTTTTCGTGCGCTAAATAAACCGGGCACCTTCCTTCCTTCCCCCTTCCTTACAACCCTTTTTTGTGCTTTTCCCTTTCCCGGAAAGGGAAACTTTCCCAAAGGCCCCTTTTTTCATTTCTTTTTCCCCAGGTGTCACAGACCTGTTTCAAAGGGTTTAAAGGGTGGTGGCGGGGATGGAAAGTCTCTCTCGGATTCTGGGCCCTAAACTCTTCACAGGGTTTTACGCCCTCATTGTAACTTTCTAGACTGCTAAGGAAAAATTTTCCCTTTTCCTTGGGGGGGGGGGGGGGGGGGGGGGGGGGGGGATATTACCCCCACCACCACCCACCAACTCTCCCCTCTCTTTGGGGGAAAAAGGATGAAAAAAAAAACATTTTTTCAAAACTACATACACCCCGGGGGGCTGGGTGTTTAAAAAAAAAAAATGCACGTGAAAGCTTTTTTCCCCTGTCCTCGAATAAATAAAATTTAAAAAAAATAAAAAGAATTTAAAAAAAAAAAAGAAATTTAAAACTCCCCCCCTCTCCCCTCTCTCTCCCCCTTCCCCTCTCTCCCCTTTTTTCTCTCCCCCCCCCCCCCTTTTCTCTCTCTCCTCCTTTTCTTTCCCTCTCTCTCCTCTCTCTTCCCCTCCCTCCTTTTTAAAAACCCCTCTCCTCCCCCCTCTCACCTTCCCCCCTCTCTCCCATCTTTTCCCCTCCCTTCTCACTCCAAAATTCCCTTTTCTCCCCCTTTTCTCATTTTCCCTCCCTTTTCTCCCTTTCCCCTCCTCTCCTCTCTCCTCTTTTCTCCCCTCTTTTCTCTCTCATTTCCCCCTCTCTCTCTCTTTTTTCTAGTTTTAAATTTTATAATTGGAAGCCAAATTCAAAGGGGAAAAGGGGCGATGAAAAAATAAAAAGAAAAGCACATTAATTTTTTAACTCTGGGGAAATTTTAAAAATTTAAACATCGTTATCCCAAAATCGTCCCTCATCATCATCCTCATCATCATCATCTCACTATCTATCTCTTTATCTCTATTTTCTCCTTTTCTCTGTCTTCCGCCCCCTCTCACTCTCCCTCTTTTCCCCGCTCTTTTCCTTTTTCTTTTCCCCCCTCGTTTCTCCCTTTTGAAAGAGCGAAGAGACTATGTGTTGGCGTGTCTCCTGTCAATTTTCCCCCGTGAAAACACTCAACAAACAACCAATTAACCCCCGGGAAAAAAAAACGACCCCCAAAAAAAAATACCCAACCCCAAAAAAAAAGCCACCCAACATCACAAAAAAAGGGGAAGTAAAAAAAAACCCCCAAAAAAAACCCAAAAAAACCTTTCCTCAAAAGGAAAAAAACTAAAAAATGTTTTTTTTGCGCCGCTGAAACGCTGTCAAGGAACCCCAATCCACGGCCCCTTTCTCGCTACAATCCTTTTCAAAAACCAGAAAACCCCGATTTAGAAAAGGAACAAGATGGTGGCAAGGAGGGGAAGGAACAAAAAGAAAAGATGGGGGGAGGGGGGGAAGAAGAATAAAAATCTGGGAAATTTAAGGGTGATTGGGGCAAATATTCAGAAATATTTTTTTCTTTCCCCTTTCGAAGAAAAAAAAAAAAACAGGAAGAGGAGGAGGAAGGGGAATTGAGGCAAAACTTTCGAGCAATAGAACAAAAAAAGAGGAGGGGGAGGGAAAAAAAGGAGGGGGGGAAGAGAAAGGGGAAGGGAAGAGGGAGGAGGAAGAGAAGGGAAAAGGGGGAAAGAAGGAAAGAGAGGTAAGAGAGGGAAAACCCTTTGGGGAAGAAAAGGGGGTGTGGTGTTTTGGGGGTGTGTGTGGTGTGTGTTGGTTTTGTGTGTGTGTTTTTGGGGTGTGGTGGGGTGGTGTGTGGGTGTGTTTTGTGTGTGGGTGTGCGCGCGCGCGGGGTGTGGGGGGGGAGGCAAGACCAAAAAAGCATTTGTCTTCTGTCCCCCTTTGTCCCTGTTTCTTTTGTGCTTAGGCTGGGTTCCCGCTATCATTTTAAAGGGATTAAAACCCCCCCAGGCATGCTAGATTTTGGGAAAAAACCAGAACAAACATGGAAAAAAAGCCCTTTTAAAGGGAAAAAAAAAGAGAGGGAAAAGGGGAAGGGGGTAGAGAGAGGGGGGTGGGGAAGAGAGAGAGAGGGGGGAAAAAGAGAGGAAAAAACAGAGACATATTTTTTTTTATTTATTTATTAATTTTATATCGAGGATAATGGAATAACACTCATTGGGTTTTTTACATCCAGCCCCCCTGTGTAATGCGGTTTTTTGTAAAATTTTTTCATCTTTTCCCACCCGGGGGCGGCAAAACAATGGGCCCAAATCTTTTCCCAAAAAACGGAACCGGGTTTAACGGGGCGCAAATTTCTTCCTGCGTTCGACACGGGGCCCCGGTTTTTAACTCAACGAAGGGCAAAGTAAAGTGACATAGTAAAGAGAAAAGGGAGACAGAAAAAAGGGGAAAACAGACAACACACAAAAGACAAAACAGACGAGACAGATAGACAGAGAGAGAGACAGAAGGGGGCTGAAAAAAAGAAACAGAAACAGAAAAAAATAAAAAATACAAAGGGTTAAAAAAAATCAAAGAAAAAAAGATAATTATTTTTGGATAGAAAAGACAAAAAGACCCGACAGACAGACAAAAAAGGAGGGGGAAAAAAAAAAAAAATACAGAAACTTTTTTTCCCCCCTGAAGCATAAACTTCAAAATAACCAAATGTTGCAGCGTGAAAAAAAAAAAGAAAAAGGGGGACAGACAGGGCACACAGACAGACAAAAAAGAAAGACAAAAACAGAAAAGAACGAAACAGAGAGAGAGACAAAAGAGGGGGGGGTGAAAAAGGGCGACAGAAACTATCAAACAAACTATCCCATCTGTCCCCCTTTGTTTCCCGACGACCGTGGGGGCACCCCCCAAGACCCCAACAAACCCGTTCCCTCCAATTTCCCCCTCTGTTTTTGCCTTTTTCAGTGTTTTTTTGATTCTAGGGCCCGGTTTCCCTTCGCTGATTTTATCCTCCCCGCCTTTCCCTTTGGGCTGCCCTCTTCTTCTTCCCCTTGGACATTGGGCCCTTTCAAAAATGTCCTTTGGGAAGTTTTCCCTTTGGATCTTGTGGGCATGCCCCCCTAAACCCTTTAAGTTTAAAGCCTTTTTTTTTACATCGTTAGAAGGTTTTTCATAGGGTTCCAATGGGTTTGGGGTCTGTTATGCACCTTTTTGGGTTTCAAAAGTGGTCTTTTTAGGGGATTCCAAAAGTTTTCCCCAAAACATCTCAACCCACCGCCTTAAAACTTCTCCCCCAAATCTGCAGTCAGGGTCCAAAGATTTTACAGGCCTACAGAAAAAATTGGGTAAAGGCAAGGGACGCATTAGTCTATCTTGGGGAAAAGTGAGATATTTTTAAACTCTCCAGAAGGTGTTTAGTTTTGACAAAAACTGTTATTGTTTTGTGCAAAACCTGCATACACTTTTTTGGGGTTGGATCCCTTCTCTGAAAACAATGCTCCCCGGTTTCTTGAAGCTTTGAACTGTTTCCAGCTTCTTGGGCCAAACCCCCGATATCAGTGGTAAGCCGTTTTGGGGTTATTAAACCACATTTGGTCTTTTTCTGCACTGAAATTTTTATGCCGGGAAGTTTTGGAGGGCCCTTTTTCAAGTTGAAACCCCGAAACAGAAAAAAATAAAAGATACAAAGGATAAACAGCAAAGAAAAAAGATAAATTTTTTGGATAAAAGACAAGAGACAGACAGACAGACAGAAAAAGGGGGAAAAAAAAAAAAAAGTATAAAAGAAAAATTACAATCTGAAGCATAAACTTCAGACTTTAAACCAAAATTTTTGCACGGGGAAAAAAAAAAAAGAAATGGGGACAGAGAACAAGGGGGAGGAAATTTAGAAGAAAAACCATACCCCACCTTCCCCCCCCCACCCCCCCCCCCCACCCCAAACCCTTCCAAACCCCTTTTGGTGACAGCCTTGGGGGCATTCTGGGCCCCCAAAGGAGTCTGGGCTTTGGGGGAAAGGGAACCAAAAAAAAAAAAAA
The DNA here is from genome assembly GCA_028751875.1 of Rapana venosa. Taxonomy (NCBI): domain Eukaryota; kingdom Metazoa; phylum Mollusca; class Gastropoda; order Neogastropoda; family Muricidae; genus Rapana; species Rapana venosa. The sequence goes on along the minus strand of CM054135.1, from coordinate 99,073,137 downwards.
ATTCCCTTTCCCCCGACCAAAACTAAGCAATTTTTCTTTCCCCGTCGAACACTCAGAAAGGGAGCTATTTTTGTCTGCCATCAAACAAAAAAAGCGTTGCCTGCCGTTAAGCTCCCACAAGGGCAGGGCCCACGCTTTCCAAATTCAGCATCTGCATCCGACCCGATGGAAATTTAAACCCAAAAACTAAACTACCGTACTTCATGAGGGCTTGCCCATCCTTAGAACGGTAGCATAGTTTATCTCTGTGTGGGTGTGGTGTGTTGTGTGTTTGGGGTGGTGTGTGTGTTTTGTGTTTTGTGTGTGTGTGTGGTTTGTGGTGTGTGTGTGTGGTGGAAGGTTTTTAAAAAACCGAAAAGACAAAAAGGCAGAGAGTGTGTTATGCACTTTTTTGAACCTTTTGTTTAGTATGTGAATATGAAACCAACTCACAAACCCTCCAGTTTCATTTGTTAAAAAAGGGCTTTTAGAAATAGAAGATAAAATAATAGATAGATAATTGATAGATAGATAGATAGATAGATAGATAGATAAGGGAAAAATAGATAGAAGATAATAGATAGATAGGGTAGATAATGGATGGATGGATGGATGGGGTGGATGGATGGATGGGTGGATGGGTGGGTGGATGGATGGGAGGATGGATGGAAAAATAGATAGATAGGGTTTGAAAAAGGGTAAAATTTGTAAATAGATAGGGTAGATAGATAGATAAAAATAGTAGATAGATAGATAGAAAATAGATAAAATAATAATAGATTTGATAAAGATAATAGAAGATAGATTTGATAGATTTGGATAGATAGATAGATAGAAAGTTTGGGGGGGGGACTTATGGGGCTACGCATACATTTCTCTTCGTCTCTGTCTCTCCTGGGCTGTCTGTCTGTCCCCCCTCCCCCCCCCTCCCCCCCCCTCCCCCCCCCCCCTAAAACTGGTTTTTTTTGGCGTCCCCGACAAGGCTCGTAAACAAACATTACCCTTTTGGGGGTTTTGTCCCTTGACAAAACCTCAGCCGGGCCAAAAAAACAGTTTTAAGCGTTACCTGAACCCCGTGCTTTTTTATCTCCCTTTTGTTCTGAAAATTTATGACTTTGCGTAAGTAGTTTTTGTCTTTGGGTTGTTTTTTCTGGGGGTTTTCTGGGTTTCAGGCTGGCTGGCTGTTTTCTGGCTAATTGGGGGCCCTTCCCCACACACACACACACACACACCAAAGGGCCCAAATGAGAAAGGGGGGAGGGGGGGCAGAAAAAGAGAATTTGCAACAACAGAGAGAGCAAAAGGGAAGAAAGGGAAAAAAAGAAAGAAAAAAGGAAGTTTGGGCACACCCAAGGGACATGAAGAACAGGCTTTCGAAACCCTGGATAATGAAAGGGGCCACAGTCCCTTTAAAAAGTCACCAAAAACCCCCCAAAACCCCCCCCCCCCACCCCCCCGAAAAACCCCCCAAACCCCCCCCGTTATCGTTTTTCTTTTAAAAACCCTTTTTGCCCGGGCCGGGGGTGGGGAAAAAACAACGCTGCAGTAACCAAAAAGTTTTTTGGGGTAATAACTGTTTAAGGGGTGCGTTTTTAAAAAAGACACACATTGTCCCTTTTCCTTGTTAGTACAAAGGAAAGAAAGGGGAAATGTTTTTCTTCGTCCTTCGCATAATAAAAAAAACATTAAACTTTTACTTTTAAAAAACTGGAAACAATAACAAAAAAACAAATTCCTCTTCGGGGAAAGTTAAACAGCAACTATTGCTGTCTGTCATATTTAGGGGAAAATGCGTTGCGCTGCCCTTTTAAACGCCTGAAAAGCAAATTCCAGGGGGGCCTCCCGGGGGCCCGCGTGATAAAAGGGGGGGAGGGGGCATGAGAACGGACCAAGAAAACAGAAAATTTTAAAAAAGGGAAACATGAAGGGGGGGAAAGAAAAGAAAGAATCTTTAATTTTTCAAGGGAACAGAATAAGCATAGGGATCTTTTTTTTTAAACCGGGGTTTTCCCTGAATTTTAAAACAAAAACCCACACAACAACATGATTTTTATAAAAAATTAACGGAAATTTAACAATTTCCTAATCCCCAACTACCTGAGCATTAATGTCAAGAGGGTTTCATAGAATTTTTATAGCGAGGGAGAGGGAAATAGAAAGGGGTGGGAAAAAATGGAGTTCAGCACAGAAATCCCCCAAAAGGGGGGGAAGCTGTTTAAAGCTTTACAGGGCCCCCCGGGATTTCCCCACAAATAAAACACACCAAAAAAAAAAAAGTCAGATATTCATTTTTCCCCTTTTTTTTTTCTTTTTTTTCAAAATTGGTGTTTTGCTCGTTTTTTGTCTTTGAAACTTTTATGGGATGTTTTTATTCTCGTTTTTTTTCAAAAAACAGTTTTGTGGGTTTTTTTTTTTTCATTTGATTTTTTCTATTTTTTTTTTGGAGTTAAAGTTTGGGGTTTTTTTTTGTGTTGTTTCGCTCTTGATAATTTTTTTTTGGGGGGGACCGGGTTTCTCTCCACCCCTTTTCTCAATCCTCTCCCCTCTTCTCCCCTCGTCTTTCTCCTCTCTCTCCTAACCCCCCGAAAGTATAATCTACAAATTTTTCTTCTTCTTTTCCCTGGGGGGCTGGCCCGTCCTGAAGGGGTTAAGGCTTTCCAAAATTTTACCCCGCACCAAACCGTGTAGGGGAGAGAGAGAGAGAAAAGAGAAAAAGAGAAGAGAGAGGAAAAAGAGAGACAGCACTGGCAGCCATGACAGAGGGCCCGTTTTCAGTTTTTTCATCCCCCATACACCCATTTGTTATTTAATTCTTTAGACCTTTTTCTCCCCCTCATCCGCCCCCCCCCCCCCCCCCCCCCCCCCCCCCCCCGCCCTTACCTCCCTCCCCCTCCTGTTTTTTTTTCAAAGAAAAACGACAACCCCTCCTCCTCTCTTTTGGGGTAACGATTCCCCCACTTCCCCACTATCCCCGTTCCCCAACCCCCCCCCCCCCCCTTTCCCCCTTTTTACCTGTTTCCCGCCAAAGTTCCCATCACACGCAAAACACATACACCAACCCACAAACAAACACACACATTTAAAAACATCGCGCCGGGGGGCGGGGGCCCCCCAAAAAACCGAGCGCGCGCAAAAGCACAACACACACATACACACACATACACACACACACGCACACACACACATTTCATACAACAACATACTAAACAAAAACAGACAGACAGACAGACAGACATAAAATACATAATACATACATACCAAAAAATAAAACATACATACACTACACAAACACAAAAAACATCACATCACACACACATCTCTTGTTTTCCCCAAAAACTGGCTGTCCTGGCATCTCACAAGAAAGTTGTATTTTTAAGCGCTTGATTTGTAGTCTTTTACCCCATTTACTCTGCAGAAAATTTCCCTTTTAAAATTTTTTCATTAAACACCATCATCACCATCATCAACAAACATAATCCTCCCTTATTATTTTTAATAATATCATTTAATTTCATTATTAAATTTTTTATTATAAGGGATCTCACATCAAATTAATTTATCATCAAAGTTATTTTGATCTTCAGGGGAAAATCAGTATACAGCAGGGGGCAGCGGCAGGGCTGCAGCAGCATCAGCAAAGTAATTTTATTTGTAGTATAGTAGTACAGCACAGCACAAGGGAGCAAACAGCAGCAGCAAACAGCAGGCCCGCAGCAGTAGTAGTAGAAGTAGTAGTATTTTCAGCAGCAGGGAGCAAACCCGGGAGCAGCACAGCCGCAGTAAAAAGTAGTGTAATAGTAGTATTTGAAATAGTAGAAAAGTTTTTTTTTTTCACGTCTTGGTTTTTTTCATTAAAACATCCTATCAACCACACTATCAACATCCCTCACTAACATCATCATCACCAATCATCCACTACATCAACACACTATCATCAACACTGGGCAAAAATCACAACATCCCCAAACATCATCCTCCTATCGGGTACATCTCATCACTATCAACATATCATCATCATTTACATCATAACATCCCTTATCACCCTCACAAATATCATCATCACCCACCCTCACTATCATCATCATCACTATCACATCATCATCATCATCATAGCCGACCTTACCCGCAAAACGTACCGGGTGGAGTTGTCACTGGTGCTTAAACCGGGTTTAGTTTTTGGGGCCTGAGGTTCTGTCTTTTTGGGATTTCTCCCTCTGGAGTCCCGGGGCATGCAAAGGGCTTTGGGGTTCAGGGAGCTTTCTCTTTTGGGTTGTTACAAATGTTGGAGGGGGGTTGGTTTTGGGTTTTTTGGTTGGGTGGGGGGTTTGGGGATTGGGCCAAACCCTCTCTCTTCTCTCTTCTCTTTCCTCTCTCTCCCTCTCCACTTTTATCCCTCTCTTCCCCCCTCTCTCTCTCCTCTCCTCCCACCTAAAAACTTTTTTTCTTTTATGTCGCCTTTTTTTCTTTCCCCAAAACTAGCAAATTTCCTTGGGGGGGGTTTAATACAGGGACATTTTGGGCCGCAAAAAAACCTTTTTAAAGGGAAAAAAAAAATGCCGGGAAAGGGGGGGAAAGGGGGAAGGGCTCAAAAAAAAGGGCAAGCAATCACACCCCCAGCCCAAAATTCCACCCCTCCCCCCCCATTTTTTTTTTTAAAAAAACCCATTAACAATTTTACGTTTTTTCAGCAAACAACCCAAAATATTTGGCTTAAATTTCCCCACTTATCCTTCAGGGTTCCCCAAAATTTACCCCCCAAACCCCCCAACCCCCCCCCCACCCCCAACCCCAGTCCTCACAACCCCCCCCACACAAAACCCACGCAAAAACCCCCTTTGTTTTTTTTTCCCCCTTGCTTATTTCTCCCGCTTCACTTCCTTTCTCACTTTTAAGATCGTTCTCCCTACCCTTCCCCCCAAAACCTCCCCTCTTTTTCCATCTTTTCTTAATGTCCTCCCCCCCTCTTCCCCCTATCCCTCCCCACCTCCCCCCCTTCCCCTTCCCCCCCCTCCCTTTTCCTCCTCCTTCTCCCCTCCTTTCCCTTTTCCCCCCCCCCTTTCCCCCTCCCCCCTCCCCCTCCTCCTTCCCCCCCCCTCCTTTTCTTCGTCTAATCTGATTTTCTTTCCCCTTACAAGGGTCTTAACCCAAGGGGGTGACCCTGGGTTGTTTCCCTTTACACAGCTCCAGCAGGCATGAAAACGCTTAGTCTTAGGTCCAAAACCCGTTCCCTTTTTTTTTTTGTTTCTTTTTTTTTTTTTTGGGGTGGGGGTTTGGGGGAGGGGGGGAGGGGGGGGGGGTACTTTCCCTTTTTTTTGTCACGGTCGTGGGCATGTTTTAGGTGTCTTTAGCTGTGGCGTTTTCTCGGGGTGGCTGACCCAAAACTTTGTCCCCTCTGTCTGCCTCTCTTTTCGGGTTTCCTTTTCTGGCCCCCTCTGTCTGGTTGTCCTCTGCCTCTCTGCTGTCTTTTCCCGGGCTGTCTGTATCTCTCTCTATCCCTCTCTCTGTCCAACCGGGGTTTTCATGTCTTCTAACTAACCCCGGGTTTTTTCTGTCTGCTAACTAACCCGGTTGTCCTGTCTGCTAACTAACCTGGTTTTTTCTGTCCCGTCCCAACTAACCTTTTGTCCCCGTCTGCTAACTAACCCCTGGTTGTCCGTCTGCTAACCTGGTTGCCCCGGGCTGCCCAAAAATAACCTGGGTTTTCCTTTCTGTCTAACGAACCCGGTTTTTCTTGGGCTGTCTAACTAACCTGGTTGTCCCCGTCGTCTAAAATAACCTGGTTTTTCCTGTCTTTTAACTAACCTGGGTTTTTCGTCTGTCCCAACTAACCTGGGTTTTTTCGTCTTCTAACAAAAGGGGTCCTGTCGTCCCAAAAACCCGGTTGTCCCGTCCGTCTAACTAACCTGGTTGTCCTGTCCCGTCCCAACTAACCTGGTTGCCTGTCTGTCTAACTAACCTGGTTGGGTTTTTTCTGCCCAACTAACCTTGGGGGGGCCCCGTCTTTCTAACTAACCTGGGTTTTCCTGTCTTAAAATACCCGGGTTTTCCTGTTTTTTCTAAAATAACCGGGTGTTTTGTCTGTCTAACAAAACTGGTTTGGCCCTGTCTGCTAATTTAAACCCGGTTTTTCTGTCTAACTAACCTTTGTCCTGTCTGGCTAACTTTTAAACCGGTTGTCCCCGTCGGGCTAAAATAACCGGGTTTTCATTTCTGTTCTAACTAACCTGGTTTCCTGTCTGTCTAAAACCCGGTTGTCCTGTCTGTCTAACTAACCTGGGTTTTTCTGTCGTCCCAAATAACCTGGTTGTCCTGCCCGTCAAAACCCGGTTTTCCTGTCGTCTAAATAACCTGGTTGTCCTGTCTGCTAACTAAAACCCGGGTTTTCCGTTTGTCTAAAAAAACCTTGGGTTTTTTCTTCTGTCAAAAAAACCTTTGTTCGTCTTCTAACTAAACCTTTTTGTCATGTTTCTTTAAAATTAAAAACCTTTTTTGTCCCGTCTGTCTAACTGACCTGGTTGTCCTGTCTCCCAACTAACCTGGGTTTTTTTTCTGTCCAACAACCTGGGTTTTCCCCCGTCTGTCCCAATAAAATTTTTCCCTTCTGTCCCAAAATAACCCCGGTTTTTTGTCTGTTTTAACTAAAACCCGGGTTTCCTGTTTCCCGTCTAAATAAAACCCGGTTTTTCATGTTTTTTCCCAACTAACCTGGTTTTCCTGTCATTTTAACTAACCTGGTTTCCCTTCTGTCTAACTAACCTGGTTGTCCTTTTCTGTCTAACTAACCTGTTGGGGGCCTGGGCCCCGTCCTAACTAAACCCGGGTTTTCCGTCTTCTAACAACCTGGTTTTTCGGGCTAACTAAACCCGGGTTTTCCCCGTCGGGCTAACTAACCTGGTTGTTTTTTCTGTCAAAATAACCTGGTTTTCCCGGCTGCTAACCCAACCTGGTTTTCCTTTTCCCCGTCAACTAACCTGTTTTTCCTGTCGTTCCTAACCTTAAAAACCCGGTTTTTCCTGTCTTTTTTAAAAATAACCTGGTTTTTCCTTCTTTCTAACCTGGTTTTTCTGTCGCTAACTAAACCCGGTTGTCCTTCTGTCTAACTAACCTGGTTGTTTTGTCCCGGCCCAACTAAAACCCGGTTTTTCCCCCGTCTGTTTTAACCCCAACCTGGGTTTTTAAAATCTAACTAACCTGGTTGTTCTAACTGTCTATTTAACCTGGTTTTCGCTGGGCTAACCCAAAGGGTTTTTCCTGTCTAAATTAAACCCCCGGTTTTCCTGTTTTTCTAACTAACCTGGTTTCCTGTCTAACTAAACCCGGTTGTCCTGTCTGTCTAAACCCAACCGGGGTTTTTATGTCTGTCTAACGGGCCTGGGTTTTTCTTTTCTGTCTAAACTAACCCTGGTTTTTCCCCGTCCTTTTCAAAATAACCTGGTTTTCCTGTCGTCTAACTAACCTGGTTTTTCATGTCTAACTAACCGGGATGTCCTTTCTGTCTAACTAACCGGTTTTCATTTTTTTCTAACTAACCTGGTTGTTTTGTCTGAACAAAAAACCTGGGTTTTCCGTCCCGCTAACTAACCGGTTGTCCTGTCTGTCTAACTAACCTGGTTTTCATTCTAACTAACCCCTGGTTTTTCCCTTTTCGTCTAACCTTTAAACCCGGGTTTTTTCTGTCTGTCAAAAAAACCCTTTTCCTTTCTGTCAACTAACCTGGGTTTTTCTGTCTGTCTAACTAACCTTTGGGTTTTCCGGGCGTTTCCAACTAACCTGGTTGTCCTTTCTGTCTAACTAACCCCGGTTTTTCTTCTGCTAACTAACCTGGGTTTTCCTGCTTTTTCTAACTAACCTGGTTGTTCTTTTTCCTGTTTTAACCCAACCTTTTTTTTCATGTCCCGCTAACTAACCCCGGTTGTCCTGTCCGTCTAACTAAACCCGGGGGGTCCCGTTTGTATAACTAACCTGGGTTTTCCTGTCCCGTCCCAACAAAACCCGGTTTTCCTGTCCCGTCTAACTAACCCGGTTGCATGTTTAAAAACCTGGGTTTTCCCCTTTTGTCCCAACTAACCTGGTTGTCCTGTCAAAAAAACCCCCGGTTTTTCCCGTCTGTCTAACTTTAACCCTGGTTGTCCTGTTTTGTCTAACTAACCTTGGGTTTTCTTCCCGTCTAAAATAACCTGGTTGCCTGTCTGTTCCCAACTAACCTGGTTTTTTTGTCTGTCTAACTAAAACCGGTTTTCCTGGGCTGTCTAACTAACCTGGTTTTTTCCTGTCTAACTAAAAACCCGGTTGTCCTTCGTCTAAATAACCTGGTTTTCCGTCTAAAATAACCTGGTTGTTTCTGTCTGTCCAACTAAAACCGGTTTTTCCGTCTAACTAAACCCGGTTGTTTTGTCTGTCTAAATAAACCCGGTTGTTCTTCTGCCCAACTAACCCCGGTTGCCTTTCTTCTAACTAACCTTTTGTTTCCCGTCTAACTAACCTGGTTTTTTTTCTGGGCTTTAAATAACCTGGTTGTTGGGGTCGGGCTAACTAACCGGTTTCCTGTCTAAAAAACCCGGTTTTTGTGTCTGTCCCAACTAACCTTTGGGTTTTCCTGTCAAAATAACCTGGTTTTTCTGCTGTCAACTAACCTGGTTTTTTCTGTTTCCCCCAAAATTAAACCCGGTTTTTCCCCTTTTTTCTAAAACCCTGGTTGTCCCGTCTAACAAACCCCGGGGTTTTAGGGGCTGGGGCTTAAACTAACCCCGGTTGTCCTTCCCAATAACCTGGGTTTTTCCTTTTCTGTCTAACTAACCTTGGGTTTTTTCTGTCTAAAATAACCTGGTTGTCATGTTAAAATAACCGGTTTTTCCTGTCTGTCTAAAATAACCCCCGGTTTTTTCTTTTTCTAACAAACCGGGGTTCGGGCGGGGGCAAAATAACCTGGTTTTTTCTGTCTGGGCCCAACTAACCCCGGGTTTTCATGTCTAACTAACCTGGTTGTTCGTCCCCGTCCCCAAATAAACCCCGGTTTTTCCTTCTAACTAACCCTTTTGGTTTTTCCTGTCCGTCCCAACTAACCCGGTTTTCATTTTGTCTAACTAAACCCGGGTTTTCATGTCTGGGCTAACTAACCCGGGTTTTCCCGTCTAACTAACCTGGGGGGTCCTGTCCCGTCCCAACTAACCCTGGTTGTTTTTGTCTAACAACCTGGTTGTCCGGTTTTGTCTAACCCAACCGGTTGTCCTGTTTTAACTAACCCGGTTTCCTGTCTGTCCCAACTAAACCCGGGTTTTCATTCGTCTAACAACCTGGTTTTCCCCGGGCTGCTAATTTAAACCCGGTTGTCAAAGTCTGTCCAACCCGAAACCCGGTTTTTCTGTCTAACTAACCTGGTTGTCCTGTCGTCTAACTAACCTGGTTTTTTCCTGTCCCAACAACCGGGTTTTTCCCGCTGTCTAACTAAACCCTTTTTTTTTTGGGTTTCCCATTTTGGGGGGGCTTTAAATAACCTGGTTTTCCCCCGTCTGTCAAAATAACCGGTTTACGGGCTGTCTAACTAAACCTGGTTGTCATGTCGGGCCCAACAAAATTTTTGGTCCCCCGTCTGCTAACGACCTGGTTGTTTCCCGTTTTGTCTAACTAACCTTTGGTTTTTTTTGTCTGTCTAATTTAAACCCGGTTGTCCTGTCTTCTAACTTTAAACCTTTGGGTTTTCCTCTCTGTCTAACTAACCTTTGGGTTTTCCTGTCTGTCTAACTAAAACCCGGTTTTCCTGTCCTGTCTAACAACCTGGTTTTTCCCGTATGTCTAACTAACCCGGTTGCCTGTCTTTCTAACTAACCGGTTGTTTTTGTTTTGGGCTTTAAATAACCTGGTTGTTTTTTTCTGTCTAACTAACCCGGGTTTTCCCTTTTGGCTAATTAACCCGGTTTTTCTTCTAACTAACCTGGTTGCCTGGGCTGTTAACTAACCCCGGTTTTTCCGTCCTTTTCTAACTAACCGGGTTTTTTTCCTTCGTCTAACTAAACCTGGTTGTCCTGGGCCGGGGTTTTAACCAACCTGGTTGTCCCGCTTCCAAAAAATGGGAAAATTTTGTCAATAAACCGGGGTCCCCCAAAAAAAAACAAAAACCGGCCCCAAATAACCCAACCTGGTTTTCCCCCCCCCCCCAAACCTTTTCCGGCTTTAAAAACCCCCGGGGCCCCTCCCCCCCCCCCGGGCCCCCCCCCCCCACCCCCCTCCCCCAAACCAAAAGGGTTTTTGTCCGGGGTTTCCCCCGTCCAAGCAACCCCCGGCACCCCCAACCCCCCCCTTTTCCCCCTTCGCAAAAACCCCCCCTTTTTCCCTGGCCCCTAACCGGGTTTTTTTTGGGCCAACCTAAACCCCCCCCGGCCTGCCCCTTCCCCTCCGGTTTCCCCCCCTGGCCCTTTCCGGGGCCGCGTCCAACCCCCCTGGTTGTCCAGCCAACAACCCCCTTTTCCCCCCCTTCCCCCTTTTTAACCGGGCCCCCCCTTCCAAATAAACCCGGGGCCCAACCCCCAATGGAAAACTGCTAACAAAACCTTTTTCCCTTGGGTTGCCTGTCGTCTAACTAACCCGGTTTTTCCGGGCGTCTAACAACCCCGGTTTTTTTCTGCCAACAACCCTGGGGTTTTCCCGTCTGTCTAACTAACCCCGGTTGTTGTTCGTCAAAATAACCTGGTGTTATGTCCGGCAACCAACCCGGGTTCCTTTGTCCAACCCCAAAGGGGGTTTGGGAAGGGGCCTTCAAAACCTTGGGTTTTCCTTTCTGTCAAAATAAAACCCGGGTTTGGTTTTCCCGTCCTAACTAACCCGGGTTACCCGTCTGTCTAAATAACCTGGTTGTTTTGTCCCGCTAACAACCTGGTTTTTCCCGCCCAGTCTAACTAACCTGGTTGTTTTTTTTCTGTCCCAACTAAAACCCGGTTGTCGCCAAAATAACCTGGTTTTGCTTTAACCGTTTTTTTCTCTTAACCTTGTGGGTTTTTTCTGTCTAACTTTAAACCGGTTTCCCAAAACCTTTTAAATAAACCGGGGTTTTCCCTGCGTCCCAACTAACCGGTTTTCCTGTCTTCTAACTAACCTGGTTTTGTCGTCAAACTAACCTGGTTTTCCTGTTCCCGTCAAAATAACCCGGTTGTTCCCGTCGGGCCCAACTAAAACCTTTTTTTGTCCTGTCAACTAACCTGTTTGTCCTGTCTGTCTAACTAACCCGGTTTCCTGTCCGTCTAACAACCCGGTTGGGATGTATGTCTAACTAACCTGGTTGGCCCGTCGCTAACTAACCGGTTGTCCTGTCTGTCTAAATAACCTGTTTAACTTTTGCTAACTAACCCCGGTTTTTCCCGTCCGTCAACTAACCCTTTTATCCCGCTTCTAACTAACCTTGGGTTTTCCCGTCTGGGCCCAAAAAAACCTGGTTGTTCCCGTCTTTTCAACCCAACCTGGTTTCCCGTTTTCCCAACCCAAACCTTTGGGGGGGTTGGGCCCCTTTTTGTTCCAACCTGGTTGGTCCTGTTTTGGCTAAAAATAAAAATGGTTTTCCCTTCTAACTAACCCCCTTTTTTGGGTTTGTCTGTCTAAAAAAAACCCGGTTGTTTTCTGCTAACTAAAACCCGGTTTTTTCTGTCTAAACAAAACCCGGGTTTTTTGGGCTGTCAACAACCTGTTGTCCTGGAAAAACAAACCGGTTTTTCCCGTCCCGTCAAACAAACCAAGGGGGGGTTTTCCCCGTCTAACTAACCTTGGGGTTTTCCGTCCCGTCTAATAACCCGGTTTTTCCCGGGCTGGTTTTAACTAACCTGGTTGTCCTTTTTAACTAACCTGGTAGTCCCCCGTCTAACTAACCTGGGTTTTCCCCCCCCTGTCTAACTAACCTGGTTGTATGTCTTCCTAACTAACCTTGGGTTTTCCTGTCTGTTAAAATAAAACCCTGTTTTAACCTTTTTCCCGTCAACTAACCCCGGTTGTTTTTGTCCCGTCTAACCCAACCCTGGTTTTTTCCCTTTTGTCTAACTAACCTGGTTGGGCCCCCCCCGTCTAACTAACCCTGGGGGTTTTCCCGTTGTTAACTAACCCGGTTTGTCTGCTGTCTAACTAACCCCCGGTTTTTTCCCTTTTAACTAACCTGGTTGTTTTTCCCGTCGTTTTTAAAATAACCGGTTGGGTTTTTCTGTCTAACTAACCTTGGGGTTTTTCTGTCTAACTAACCGGGGTTTTTCCCGTCTGTCTAACTAAAACCCGGGTTTGGGGGGCCCTGTCTAACAAAAACCTGGTTGTTCTGGGCTGTCTAACTAACCCCGGTTGTTTTGGGCTGTCTAACTAACCTGGTTTGGGCCCTTTTTCTAAATAACCTGGTTTTTGGGGTCTGGCTGTCTTTAAAAACCCTTTGGGTTTTTTCCTGTCTAACTAACCTTTGGGTTTTTCCCTGTCTAACTAAAAACCCGGGTTTTAGTCTGTCTAACTAACCCTTGGGTTTTTGGTGTTCCCTTTTAACCCAAACCCTTTTTTCCCCGTCTAACCAAAACCCGGGGTTTGTTCCCGTCTGTCTTTAAATAAAAATGGTTGTTCCCGTCTAACTAACCCGGTTTTTTCCCGTCCCGTCTAACTAACCTGGGGTTTTTTCCCGTTCCTAACTAACCTGGTTTTTCCTGTCCTTTTCTAACTAACCTGGTTTTTGTCCCGTCAAACTTAACCTGGTTTTTTCCCGGGCTGTCAAAAATTTTAAACCCGGGGGTCCCTGTCTAACTAAACCCGGGGGTTTCCTTTTTTCCCCAACTAAAACCGGTTTTTTCCGTCCTTTAAAAAAACCCCGGTTGTCCCTTTTTTTCTAACTAACCCGGTTGGGGCTGTCTAAACCCAAAAAACCGGGTTTTTCTGTCTGTCCCAACTAACCGGGTTTTTCCTGTCCCCGTTCTAAAATAAACCTTGGTTGTTTTTGGTTCCCGTTCCCCCAACTGGGTCTGTAAACACCCTGGGTTTGTTTCTGGTCCTGGCAAAAACCTTTTCCCTGGGCCCAATGGTTTTCCTTTTTTTTAACCCCCTTTTTTTTGCTTCAACTTTCCCTTTTTTTTCCCGGGGGCTGTCCCAATCCTGGGGTTTTTTTGGTCTAAAAAACCGGTAGTTGGGTTTTCTAACAACCTTTTTCCCCTTTTCCCCCTTTTCCCCCTTTTTTCTAAATTCCCCCCGGGGGGGCCCCCTTGTCTCCCCTTTTCCCCCTTTTCTCTCCTTTTCCTTCTGTCTAAATTCCCCGGTTTCCCGTCTTCTAAATAACCCTTGTTGGGGCCTTTCCCCCTCCTTTTTCCACCTTCTTAACTCCCCTTTCCCTTCTAAAAACCTTTCCCCCCTCTTCCCCCAACCTTTTTCCCCCTTTTCCCCTTTTTCTTTTTCTTCAACCCCCCTGGGGTTTCCTTCTTTCTTCCCCCCTTTGGTTTTTTCTCCGTTGAGGGGGGGGGAGGGGTCCCGTCTTAATGTCCCTTCTCTTTTCCCTCCGGGGTTTGGGGGAGGGGTTCTTTTCCCCCCTTCCCTTTCTGTCGGCCCCTTCTTCCTTCCTTCCCCCTTCTCCCTCTTTCCAGGTTTTTTTCGTCTCTTTCTTTTTCTTTTTCTTTTCAAGGGGTTCCCCCAATCCTTTATTTTTCTCTCCGGTGGGGGCCCCTCCTCCTCCTTCCCGCTTTTTCTCCCTCGGACCCTCTCTCTTCTCTCTCTCCAAGGGGGGGGGGGGGCCCGGGGGGGGCCTCTCGTTCCTCTCACTCTCTCTCTCTCACCCTCTCCCTCTTTTTCCGGGGGGGGTCTCTTCCCCGGGGGGGCACCCTCTCCCTCTTTCCACTCTCCCCTCCCTCCCCCTCCCCTCTCTCTCATCTCCCCTCCCCCTAAAAACCCCCAAAATTCCCCGTAATTTTTTTTTTTTGGGGGGGGGGAAAAAGGGGGGGGGGGGGGGGTTTTTTTTTTTTTTTCCCCCCCCTTTTTTTTTTTTTATTTTTAAAACGGGTTTTTTGGGGGGGGCCCCCCTTTTTTTTTTTTGGGGGGCCCCCCTTTGGGGGGGGGGAATTTTTTGTTTTTCCAAAATTTTAAAAGGGAAATTTTTGGGGTTTTTTTTTTCCCCAAAAACCCCCCCCAAAAAAAAAAAGGGAAAAACCCAAAAAAAAAAAAAATTTTTTTTTCCCCCCAAAAAAAAAAACCCCCCCCCCCTTGGGGGGGAAAAAAAAAAAAAAAAAAAAAACCCCCGGGGGCCATAAAAAAAAAAAATTTTTTAAAAAACCCCCCCGGGCCCCCCCCCCCCCCCCCCCCCCCTTTTTTTTTTTTTGGGGGGGCCCTTTGGAAAAAAACCCAAAGGGGGGGCCCCCCCCCCTTTTTTTTTTTCCCCCCTTTGGGGGGGGTTTTAAAAAAAAAAATTTGGGGGGGCCCCCAACCAAATTTTTTTCCCTTTTTTTGGGGGAAATTTAAAGGGAAACCAAAATTTTGGGGTTTTGGAAAAGGGGGGGGTTTTTTTTCCCCCCTTTAAAAAAAAAAAAATTTTCCCCCCAAAAAAAGGGGCCCGGGGGGGGGGGGGAAAAAACCCCCCGATTTTTTAAAAAAAAAAATTTTTTTTTTGGGGGGGGGTTTTTTAAAAAGGGGGGTTTTTTTTTTTTTGGGTTTTTTTTGGGGGAAAAAACCCCTTTTTTTTTTTTTTTTAAAAAAGGGGGGGGGGGTTTTTTTTTTTGGGGGGGGGTTTTTTTTTTTTTTTTTCCGGGGGGTTTTTTTTGGGGGGTTTTTTTTTAAAAAAAAAAAAAAGGGGAAAATTTTTAAAAAAAAAAAAAAAGGGCAGAAAAAAAAAAAAAGGGAAAAAAAAAAAAAAAAAAAAAAAAAAAAGGGGGGGGAAAAAAAAAGGGGGGAAAAAAAAAAAAAAAAAAATTTTTTTTTAAAAACCCCAACCCCCCCCCCCCCAACCCCCCCCCCCCCCCCCCCCCTTTTTTTGGGGTTTTTTTTAAAAAACCCCCCAAAAAATTTTTCCCCCAAATTTTTTTCCCCCTTTTTTCCCCCCCGGGGGCCCCCAAAAAAAGGGGCCCGGTTTTGGGGGGAAAAAAAAACCCCCCCTTTTTCAACCCGGGGGAAAAAAAATTTTTTTTTTTTCTTTTTCCCCCTTGGGGTTTTTTGGGGGGGGGGGGGTTTTTTGGGGGGGGTTTTTTTGGGGGGGGGTTTTTGGGGGGGTTTGGGGGGGTTTTTTAAAAAAGGGGAAAAAAAAAAATTTTTTTTATTTTTAAAATTTTTTTTTGGGGAAACCCCCCTTTTTTTTAAAAAATTTTTTTTGGGGTTTTAAAAAAATTTTTTTTTTAAAAAAAAAAAAAAAAAAGTTTTTTTAAAAAAAATTTTTTTTTTGGGTTTTTTAAAAAATTTTTTTTTAAGGGAAAAGGGGAAAAAAATTTTAAAAAAAAAAAAAAAATAAAAGATAAAAGGTAAAATTAAAAAAAAAAAAAATTTTTTAAAAAAAAGGAAAAAAAAAAAAAAAAAAAAAAAAAAAAATTTAAAAAATTTTTTTGGGGCCCCAAAAATTTTTTCCCCCAAAAAAAAAGGGGGGCCCCCCCCCTTTTTTCCCCCCCCCCCCCCCCCCCCCCCCCCCCCCCCCGGGGGCCCCCCCCCCTTAAAAAAAAAAAGGCCCGGGCCTTTTTTTTTTTTTTAAAAAAATAAAAAAAATTTTTTTTTTTGGGGGGGGAAATTTTTTTTGGGGGGGGTTTTTTTTTTCCAACCAAAACCCCCCCCAAAAACCCCAAAAAAAAGGGGGGGGGGAAAAAAGGGGAAAAAAAAAAAAAAAAAAAAAAAAAAAGGGGGGCCCCCCCAAAAAAAACCTTTGGGTTTGGGGTTTTTTGGGGGTTTTTTGGGGGGGGGTTTGGGGGGGGGGGGGGGGGAAAAAAAAAAAAAAGGGGGGGGGGAACCCCTTTTTTTGGGTTTTTGGGGAAAACCCCCCGGGGGGGGAAAAAAACCCCCCTTTTAAAAAAAAAGGGGGGGGTTTTTTTTTTTTTAAAAAAAAAAAAAAAAAAAAAAAAAAAAGAAAAGAAAAAAAATTTTTGGGTTTTTTTTTTTTGGGGGGGGGGTTTTTTTTGGGGGGGGGGGAAAAAAAAGGGGGGGAGGGGGAAATTAAAAAGGGGGGGGGAAAGGGGGAAAAAAAAAAAAAAAAAATTTAAAAAAAAAATTTTGACAGAGACAGACAGACAGACAGATAAACAGACAGATAGACAAAGACAGAGACAGACAGACAAACAGATAGACGACAGAGACAGAGGGAGAGAGAGACATTCAGACTGACTGACAGACAGACATAGACATAATCACAGAGAGACAGACAGCCAGACAGACAGACTGAATGAATGACTGACAGATAGGCAGAAGACAGAGACGAAGACAGAGACCCAGAGAGAGAGAGAGAGAGACAGACAGACAGACAGACAGACAGACAGACAGACAGACAGAATACAAAGACATCTTGATAATGATTGTGTCCATTCTCGGTGTGACCGCTAGAGAGAGACAGAGAGAGACAGAAAGACAGACAGACAGAGACAGAAAGAGAGACAGAAAGAGAGACAGACAGAGAGACAGAGAGAGAGCCCTATCCACTAAATAGATTAATCTGGACATCGTTTTGGGCTGAAAAGACTGAGGGCTGTGAAGATGGGCCATTTGCAATGTGAGGACTAAGCATGGTCTTCTTCAGATGAACTGAAAGTCCTTCTGTGCTGTTTTTCCCCTGTCTTTGTTTGTGTCTGTCTCTGGATGATTCTACTTCAGTCTGTTTGTCGTTGGGTCTATCTTTTGCATATTCTGTCTACCTGTCCTCCTACAAGTGTATTTATTTCTGCCTTCCTGACTGTCTGTGTGTCTGTCTGTCTGCATCTCTTCTCTCTCTCTCTCTCTCTCTCTCTCTCTCTTCTCTCTCTCTCTCTCTCTCTCTCACCTCTCACTCACTCACTCACTCTGTGTGGAAATATGTGTGTATATGTGTGGGTTGTCTGCTTGTTTCTGTGTGTATGCTTTATCGTGAGAAAACAAAGTGAAAATTTTTTATAGGAATTAAGACGTTGCCCTTATCCTAGCTTAACAATTCCACCGTGCGTATTGCATGTCAGTGTAGTCGCCCTTCGTGACGTGGTTGCTGCCCATGATCTGTGAACTGCCGAGTCTATCGGTCCCTGTCACGCCCCCAACTGCTCTGGAGAAATTAAAGATCATTAAATCGACCTAAACGTAACTGACTTGAGTTGAGGTGAATTGAATGGAGGTGAATCGAATTGAAGTGAATTGAATTGATCTGAATTGAATTGAGGTGAATTGATTGGGCCAGCACTACACAGTGTGTGTCAGTCGTGTGTTTGTTGTGGCGGTGCGTGCGTGCGTGTGGGTGTGTGCGTGCGTGTGGTGTGTGCGTGCGTGTGTGTGTGTGTGTGTGTGTGTGTGTGTGTGTGTGTGTGTGTGTGTGTGTGTGTGTGTGTGTGTGTGTGTGTGTGTGTGTGTGTGTGTGTGTGTGTGTGTGTGTGTCCTGACAGGGATAGACAGAATGTAGATGGTGGTGGATGGTGAATTATGCCGTGTCTCATCTCTCAGAATGGGATTACAACAGACAGAGTTTCTCACACATGGCTAGACACCTGTCCCTGTAGTGATGTGAAACGTCACAGTTATTCTCTTCTTCTTTCTTTCTTCTTCTTCTTCTTCTTCTTCTTCTTCCTTCTTCTTCTTTCTTCTTCTTCTTTCTTTCTTCTTCTCTTCTTTCTTCTTCTTCTTCTTCTTCCTTCTTCTTCTTCTTCTTCTTCTCTTTCTTCTCTTCTTCTTCTTCTTCTTCTCTTCTTCTTCTTCTTCTTCTTCTTCCTCTTCTTCTTTCTTCTTCTTTCTTCTTCTTCAGACAAAATATAAGATTGTTTGTGACCTAGTGGCTAGTTCATCTGTCTGGAAAGCAAGAAATACATGGTTCAATTCTAACATGAGAGAGAAATGTTGTTGTCCATGTCACAAACTTTGAGGGGTGGTCTGGGTGCTAGTCTTCTATTGGGACAGGTAAACCAAAGAGCAGTGTCCGACACACGCACACATTGAACTACCCCTTTTATTTATTTATTTTATTCTTTTATATCGAGGATAATGGAATAAGCACTTATGTGCTTTTTTACATCCATTCCCCGTGTGTATGCGGTTTTGTAATTTGTCATCTGTTCCCACTGGCATACAATGGCCTACTCTTACGAAAAGCGGAACAGGATTTTAACGTGTGCGCAAGATGTTCTGCGTGCGTTCGCACACGGGACCTCGGTTTAAAGTCTCATCCGAAGGACTTTTGGGGAGAGTGGAATCAGTACTGATTTTAACTCCAGGGGAAAATATCACCTTGAACGGGAATCGAACCCGGGTCGTCAGATTGCGAACGCAATGTTCTTACCACTAGGCTATCCCGCCCCCTTAACTGAGGGAGCCCACTGCAACAACAACAACAACAACAACAACAAAGACTAGTTCTCCTTTGCAAAATTTTGGAGCGAAGATCCACTGTCATGGACAAGATAAAAGATAAAATACCACACACACAAATCTTAAAGAGTTCTTCCCAGAAAGAACAGCTAAGGTTCCCTGCAAAAAAATGTGCTGCAACTTTTAACACATATAACATAATTGCATCGCAATGATATACGAACACAAAAACTTTTTATTAGCTCAACAACAAGAAAAAAAATTATAACGAATTACAGTAACATTTCAACACAGTTCATTAGAAAGTTAGGAAATTCGAGATAGTATGAAAAAAAAAGCAGAAAGAAAGAAAGATTGGAAGAAAGAGAGAGAGAGAGAGAGAGAGAGAGAGAGAGAGAGAGAGAGAGAGAGAAGAGAGAGAGAGAGAGAGAAGAGAGAGAGAGAGAGAGAGAGAGAAACACAAAAAAAAAAGACAGGAGAGAGATAGGAAAGACGGAGAGGTCAACATCAACAGTGATAGAGACGCACAGATACAGAGAGAGAGACAGAGAGACAAAGAGAGAGCGAGACAGAAAGAGTGACAAAGAGATATACAGACAAAGAGAGACACAGACAGAGAAAATGAATGTAAAGGCTCACACCAGATGAAGACAGTGGCGGTGACTTAGACAGCGGAAATGAGCTGTAGATCAATGGTCTGGACTTAGGTGTCACTGACTGTGGGGCGGGATTGCTCTCGTCAGAGATATAGGAGGTAATCTTATCACCTCACTTAGCCACTGATTACACTGACAAATTGAACCTGAGGAGAGAGAGAGATAGAGAGAGACAGAGAGAGAGAGGAGGGGGGGGACAGCAAATCGAATTGAAGTAATTGTATTTAAAGAGAGTGATGGCACAATCAAATATACGTTTTTTGACAACCATCCCTTTTGGCACACAAACAAAAAACTACACAAACATTTTCCTAGAGAGAGGAGAAGAGAGGGAGAGATTAAGTGAGAGAGAGGGAGAGAGAGAGAGTGAGTGAGTGAGTGAGAGAGAGAGAGGGGGACAGTAAATCGAATTGAATCAATTTTAAATTTTAAAAAGGGAGATGGCATGATCAACATACGTTTTTTAACAACCAGCCCTCTAGGCAGGCAGGCGCGCGCCCCACAACACACACACACACACACACACACACACACACACTGAGAGAGAGAGAGAGGGGGGGGAGAGAGAGAGAGAGGGGGAGAGAGGAAAAGAGAAGAGAGAGAGGAGAGAGAGAGAGAGAGAGAGAAGAAGAGAGAGAGAGAGAGGGGAGAGAGAGAGAATACACAAAATTTTCCCCAAAAAAGAGAAGAGAGAGGACAGACAGAGAGACAGACACACAGAGAAAGGGAAATACAGTGGAAAGAGAGATACAGACAAAGTTAGACAGATAGAGAAAGATAGACAAATCAAACCAAATTCTTTTATTTCGAGGATAATGAATAAGCACCCATGTTCTTTTTTTTTTCATCCAGTCCCCGCCCTAAGGGATGCATCATGATACTAAAATAAGCAGAGAAGCCAGACAAATAAAGAAAGAAAAAGGGGGGAGGGAGATAAAAGAGAAATATCACGAAGAGAGATGATCATGATAATGATGACTCTCCCCTCCCCCCTCCTCTCTCTCACACACTCACTCTCTCTCGCTCGCTCTCGCTCTCTCTCTCTCTCTCTCTCTCTCTCTCTCTCTCTCCTCTCTCCTCTCTCTCTCCTCTCCTCTCCCCTCTCTCTCGCTCCGAAAGCTGCAGGGATTCGAACACACGACCTGCAACTTCAGAATCATAAACATCAGAAGTCTATCGCTTATCCATTCGGCTATTGCGCACCCCTTACCCCCGAAATAAACAGAGAGAAACTGTTAACACAAACATATTGCATTTTACAAACTAGACCAAAAGCGCAGCCCTAACCTCTGTGTCTGTGTGTGTGTTTGTGCGCGCGTGTATGTGTGTGTGCAAGCGTGCGCGGGCGTGCGTGTGTGTGCACATGCACGTGCACTTGAACACGGTCGTATTCTTTCTTTCTTTCTTTCTTTCTTTCCTTCCTTCAGTATATTTCCACTCGCGTGATGCTAGACAAATGCAAAAACAGTGAAAAATCGCGCCGCTAGATTAAAAGAAAATAGCCAAACACTTCATTAAAGTGCAAAATAATGTTCAGTCAGTTTTTAAGTCGGTTTAAAATGCCTTTGCAAGCTGCAATCACAAGAAAGAGCATGGCGAACCCTCAATGAGCGCTTTTGCTGTCATTTATCTTGAAAAGAAAAGTAATAACATTGCTAAAATGCGTTGCCTAAATATAAAACCAGGAGTCATATAGGGGACGGAATAACTCAGTGGTCAAAGCCATCGCTTTCCCAAGCCAATGTTAAGCAGCATCGAGCGTGGTTACCTGTTTGATGGGTGACTGTTTGCTCGCCTTAGCTTCAGTCTCCCAGTTCACCCAGCTGTAAATGGGTACCTGCCTCTTTAGGGTCAGGGAAGGTAAAGCAGCGAGGGAGAGGAGATGGGAGCCGCCCTCAATATGCTAGCCCCTGGAGAAGCTGAGGTCTCCGACATCTCGCTCCCCTACGACCACATAGATTATGGGACACCTTTACCTTTCAATCATATGGCATAACTTGAAGTCTAAAACAGTGATGATATTGTTAATGTGGTGTGTTTTTTTAATGGTAATAATATTGATAAAGTTGTTGTCTAAAAACAGCAATAATAATTGTTGCTAATATAGAAGTTTGAAAATGTTATACTATAGCTAACGTCATCGTCTTAATACGGTGATTATATCGCTAAAGTCCTTGTGTAAAATTAAATTGAAGTAACGATATCGCTTAAGTTGTTGTCTTGAAAACAGTAATAATATCGCAAAAGTCAAAGTCTAAATAGAGAAGTGATGATATTAATCTACAACAGCAATGATATTACTAAAGATGTAATCTACAAACAGTAACAATATCATTAAAACTGTGTTTATGATATCGCTAAAGCCATAGTCTTGAAAAGGGGGAATGATGTCGTGAAAGTAATAGTTCTAACAAAAATTGAAGGTAATATTACTGTGAAAGTGATAATATTGCTAAAGCCATAGTCCTTTTTAAATGATAATATTGCTTAAGTCATAGCATTACAAAAAGTGTTTTTTAAAAATCAACCAGTAATGATATTTTCTAAAGATAAGTTGTTTTTTTAAACAGCAATGATAATTGTCGCTAGTCGTAATCTCAAAAATAAATCAGTAGTGTTTTAAAACCGTGTGCTTAAAAAGAAGTAATATCATTGCATAAGTCGTAGCCCGGGAAAATATCATATTGCTATCTCTTAACAACCGATTTACCAACCACTTCCACCTTACACACACACACACACACACACACACACACACACACACACACACACACACACACACACACACAAACACAAACAAACAAAAACACACACGCGCGCGCGC
Source organism: Rapana venosa (assembly GCA_028751875.1). Taxonomy (NCBI): domain Eukaryota; kingdom Metazoa; phylum Mollusca; class Gastropoda; order Neogastropoda; family Muricidae; genus Rapana; species Rapana venosa. Next base: position 99,051,240 of record CM054135.1, on the reverse strand, counting down.
GGACAGACAGACAAACAAACAAACAGATAGACAGACAGGTAGACAATCAGACAGACAGATAGACAAATAAACTGAAAAATGACAAAATAGAATAACTTCTCAGGATATTACATTGTCGCCCAGTTAGCACTAATATGTGGGAGGGGGGGGGGGGTTCTTCTTCTCTCACTGGGGTCAACACCACGAGGACATAGGGAGGGGGGAGGGGGAATGATAAAGCTTGTGTGGAAGATACAGCATAGAAGACAAACAGACAGACAGACAGACAGACAAACGGACAAGCAAACAGTCAGAGAGAAGAGACGTTGAAATTGTCCAGCCAACACAAAGGAATTACAAGACGAAGAAGAAGAAGGAGGGAAAGATTAATGATCATTCAGCCTTACAGGGAAGATAAATTGCCACGAAAAGCAACACACACACACACACACACACACACACACACACACACACACACACACACACACACACACACACACACATAATCACACACACACACACAATCACACACACACACACAATCACACACACACACACAATCACACCACACACACACACACACACACACACACACACACACACACACAATCACTCACACACTTAAACGAAAAAGCAAAACTCGGTGGTTTGCCGAGGAAGATGGGGAAATGTGATCTGTCCATGCACTCTTCCAAACAAATAAACAAACAGTATTTCGTCAACAACAAAAAATTAGAGCAGATAATTTTCAAAGGGATGCATCCGCATGTCCACGATTGCATATTAACTCACGTAAACATCCATATATACACGCAAGCTCGTGTGAGTACGCGTGTAT
>CM054135.1:99042923-99045423 GCA_028751875.1 Rapana venosa | reverse complement strand
AAAAGAGATTGTCTCATTTTCCATCCAAGCCAGCTCTCCTGGTGCCATCACACCAAGTACGTCATCCAAATAAACAAAACAATAAGACGATAAACCTTGAAGAAAAACACGAGGTCAATGCATATAAGATAATCAAAAGAACGGCACATCAAGCAGCCACAATGACTTCTAATGGAAACAAGGAGTAGCCTATGATCAACAGCTACAATTACAAATGCTTTTCTTTCCTCTGTTCATAGCATGAAAAACATACCTGGAGAGATTGTATCTGTGATTTTCCTTTGTTCCTTTCAGCAATCTGGATAAGGTCTTGCATTTTGATTCTTTAAGAAATTTCTCTCTTAAATCTGTATACAAACTGCAATCAAATATGAAGTGACATTCATGTTCTATTTCGTTCACACAGAAAGGACAGCTTTTGTCTCTTATAGATTCGCTATATCTGTTGACATTTTTATTGATAGGAAGCACATTAAATCTTAACTGCGTAATAGTCACACGAAAACAATACACCTCATATATATATATCATAAATGTACTTCTCCTTTTGAAAAATTGCTTTAAAAGACCTATAAATGCTATACCTTTCACGTTCTCTGATTGTTCCATTCCATTCTTGGATAAACATATCAATTAGTTGTTGTTTAAACAAACGTAGACACATCTTTTCACAGAGAGAGAGAGATTCGGAATCGCATTCGGATTCGGATTATTTATTCATGTTTAAGCCACTGCCCTTCATGAAGGGGTTGGTGAAAGAAAAGAAGTACAATAACACTCGATAAAAGAACATAACAAAAAAACAATACATCAGTCACAGTTAACATGTTGAACAGCAATCATCTATGACGTTGCAGTATCTCTGAGCTTAAATGCTTTATGCAGAAAAAGAGAAAAATTCCAAACATCAGTATGCCTTGTAGATGCCATCAACAAACTTAGCTTGAACATACATGTTTGTTGATAATATTTCACTGGGATGAACCGCTGTCTAGTGACAGCACAACATTGTATCAATACAAATGTGTTTGTGTTGTTTGTGTGGGGGTGGGTGGGTGGTGGGTGTGTGAAAGTAAGTCTGTGTTAGCAACTGTCTAAAAATTGAATTAATATGGAGTATGGTTGAGTCGTGCGTGGGGTATTCGCAAACAACCGTTGGCTGTGAAGGGCTGCGTATATGCGTGCGTAATAGTTTTTGTTTTTAGTCAATGGTATAAAATTGTGTTCACAAATGTTTGTGCGCATGCGCGCGTGTGTTATGTGTGTGTGTGTAGTGTGATAGGTGACATTTTATTTGAAAACCAATATGAAATAATAGCTTTTGTGTCTTTGATATATTTGATGTGTATCAATCTGCCTGTCAGTATTGTAATTGCCCTTCATGGGATGATTAAAGTGTTTTTGACTTGACTTGACTTGACTTGACTAGCAGCCTGAGGTCGTCAATATCATGTTCTCTGTATCTGAATTTATGAACATGTATATCTGATACACCAAGTCTAAACTTAGACATAATTCTTTTCAAATGTATATCCATATCAAGTTTTAGATAAGGTTTGACATCATGCGAACTTATAAATTATCTGTACATTTGAAATCTTTCACTGTTTTGTATATGATCACTCCATTGCTGCTATCGGCAGTCAATCAATCTTTGCCTGAAAGCGTTAATAAACTCTCTACAATTTCCGGAGAGAGAGAGAGAGATAGAGAGAGAGAGAGATCCCCCCTCCTGATTCATATCAGAACTATTCCACCTTCACTAACCCATGTCCTATCACCCTGCTAATATATATGACCTGTGTGTGTGCTTTTGAAAAACATTTGACTAATGAAATTTTATTTCATAGATTTGGTCTGCAGCGTACCATGTTTGTCAGATCTGTTTGTTTAATCTATTGATTGTTTGTCATTGGTTGCATGGCTGTGTAAGATTAGGTTGAATGAATGCGCTTTGATTTGTCTTTGTAAGATATAGCGCTATATAAGTTCCATTTATTATTATTATCATATTTAAGCACAATACCAGAGAACAATTTTTTTTCTATTTACACACTTCATATTCTGTGGATGTGGTGAACATCATTGTTATCCGATAGTATATCCAAGCGACAGACCAATGCCAGACATGGGCCCTAACTGAAGTCCTCAAGAGAAAACTGGTCCCCTGTGAAATGAAATGCCTGAGGAAAGCAGTAAACAAGACCAGGCGAGACAAGATCAAAAATGAAGGGATACGAGACATGGTAGGAGCAACACCAGTCCTACAACACATTCAACAACAGAGAATCAAGTGGCTCAGACACCTCACACGTATGCCCCCCAAACCAATCAGCTCTTCAGGCATACAACACAGGATACTCTGGCTGGAGAGCCAGAGGAAGACCAACACGACGATGGAGCGACTCCGTGGCTGACAGACAGACAGTCACCCTCGGAGCCCACGAGATGTCTGTCCCTCCTGCAGGCCACCTTCCCTCCCACCTTGCTGCTGACAGAC
>CM054135.1:98892923-99040423 GCA_028751875.1 Rapana venosa | reverse complement strand
TTTCATGTAATAGGCAGTTTGTGGACTTCATGAATAGGCAAGCGAATGCCTATGTACTGAATCGGCAAACTACCTATTTCATGAACTGCAACGTAACTGGATACATGATGGCAATGAATTCTCAGCTAAATCTCATGAAGGTGAAAGGGTAAGGGTGGCGATCAGCGTAATGGCGACGCGTTTCTCCCGACTCTCCGGAGAAGCAGCCCGAAGTTCAGAGAAATCGCCGTGATTAAAGTGGTATGAAAAAATCCTGAGGCTTTGATTTGTGCTTACAAGTAATCAGTGTACTATAAATCGGCAACATCATAATTTATTAAATCCTACATTATTATTTTATGATGCCTTTTGCCGATTTCATGAAATAGGCAAGGAAGACACCAAGGAAGTAGAGAGTGTACAGACTAATGGTTGTCCGCTGTGGTGACGCAAGCACACGCCACACACACACATGCACCAACACACACACACAGCACACACACAACACGCACACACACACACACACACCACACACACACACACACACACACACACAACACACACACACACACACACACACACGACGAGCATGCAAAAACTGTTAAGACGAAGAACGGTTTGAAAGTTTGAATTTTTGACAGTTCGATTTTTCCTTTGCAAATTTAGAATTTAGAATTTTCTTCATCATTGTTTTGGAAACTGTGTGTGCGTGCGTGCATGTGTGTACTATGATTTATGTGTGTAGTCTGCACACTCTATACTTCCTTTAAAACCCATGGTGTCCATTGAAATCACTAAACTCATTATGCGTCGTTTGGTGTCTCTCCATTGTAAAACATTGCCTAGTTGCAAGTCCCTCCATCGTGTCCATGAGAGAACGATTTCCTGCATTGTACTGCAGGATTATGGTTTTCACATGTTTTGAAATGTTGAAATGTTACGCGCTGAAGTGTTCCGCGCTGAAGTGTTCGCGCTGAAATGTACGACGCTGATAAGACGCCGCGCTGAAATGGTGGCGCTAAATTGGTGGCACTGAAATGACGGCGGTGAAATGACGTGTCACCGTCTCTATACCTCTTGCCTATTTCATGAAATAGGCAAAATGTGTAATGACAGTTGAACTGGGAATGTGTACTTTGCCTATTACATGTAATGAGCAAAATCATTTTGCCTATTTCATGAAATCGGCAAGTGACTTTGCTGATTCATGAATAAGCAGATTTGTTTGCCAATTTCATGAAATCGGCAAAACTTTGCCTATTACATGAAATCGGCAATTACACGATTTAGGCGTAACATTATTAATATAAATTATATATATTATATATATATATATATATAATATATATATATATATATATATATATATATATATACTGAATTCTGGAGTGTGTAAACTAAACAGCAGCACAGCACAAACAGGTAGCAGTTTACACGTTGTTTTGTTTTCCACAGCACTGCATGCAACATTGCTGTCTGACAGGTAGTTTGTCACTAGCATGGGCAAAAACGCGCCTTTCTTTTTTGGCAGGTTCTGGAATTATTGTTCTACTCTCTCCCCCCCCCCCCCCCCCCCCCCCCCCCCTCTCTCTCTCTCTCCTTCTCTCTCTCTCTCTCTCTCTCTCTCTCTCTGGTCACATGCACATACACAGAGAGAGAGAGAGAGAGAGAGAGAGAGAGAGAGAGAGAGAGAGAGGAGAGAGAGAGAAGAGAAGAGAGAGAGAGAGAGAGAGAGAGAGAGAAAGAAAAAGACAGTGAGACACACAGAGAGAGACACACACACAGAGACAAAGAGATTTTTTTTAATCAATACAAAAACATTCGGAGCAAATCTGACCTTTGTAGAGCTTTATCAGTACCAAAACGACACACTCCTCCTCCTCCTCTTCCTCCTCCTCCATCATCTCTTCCACTGTATGATTTACAAGCGGAGAAGACGGGAAGAAGAACACACCAGTTGGCACTGCCGCTTTCTTCATTTTCTCTCTCTCTCTCTCTCTCTCTCTCTCTCTCTCTCTCTCTCTCTCTCTCTCTCTCTCTCTCTCTCTCTCTCTCTCTCTCTCTCTCTCTCTGTGGTGCTGGTGGTTGCTGCCACTGCTCAAGAGCATTTTCTCAGATGTGAATGTGTTTAGTTGGCGGCAGATGGTGTTGCCAAGCTATTTGGTGTGATGCTGTTTTTACCTCTGTCTCCTGCAAACACGCCCAGTCAGCAGCACCTCTCTCTCTCTACCTCTCTCTCTCTCTCTGTCATGTCTTCAGGTTAGTGCTTGATCCAACGGGAATGGAGTAAATCAGCGCGGGGGTGGTTCAGGTGTGGTGTTATTTTTTAGTCTGCAGGTTCAAATCTTGGTAGAGCCTGGAGAAATAGGAGGAACGTTGAATACTGTTTCTCAGGGGGTCAAGTCAAACACGCTTTGATCATCCCATGGGGAGAGGCAGGGGGTCGTTCTTTGCTGGAACTCTGAGGTGTTACCCATGGGGAGATTTTGCTGTGGGGCAGTTTCCCACCCACCCCCGCCATGTAGGTATCCGCACTCTGACTTGGGGAGTGTTTCTCAGGCTGAAGTAGAGCGTTGCCTGTTGCCATCTGACAGACTGGGTTCTAGGCCAGGCTGCAGCCACCACGGAGAAGCCTGGTCAGGGGATGTTGTTCACCTGGACTTTACATCAGCGCTGACTCCACTCCTCCTGGAAGTCCTTCGGATGAGACTAGAAACTGAGGTCCTGTGAGCGAACGCACGCAGAACATCTTTCGCGTACGTTTAAATCTGTTCCTCTTTTCAGAAGAATAGGCCTGTACCAGACCTGTGTCTGTTCCTTTGATATTGTTTTGCAACATTGACAAAACTGCATGCATACGGAAACTGGATGTTGAAAGGTACATGAGTGCTTATTCCATTATCCTGGAAATAAAAGAAGGAATAAAGGAATAAATAATAAATACATGCAGACATGCCAGTGTTTCCGTTTGTCATGTATATATTCGCATATACCAGAATGAATATTCATGTTAAATAACCAGTAAAAAGTGGGATTGATTAAAGGTAAGGTGGAAACAAACATTGATTAACCTACCTCAGATATGATAAAGTCACTGACACATTTGTCCTGGTCTTGTAAACAGTAAAGAAAGAAGACAACTCTGAAAACCTGAAAGAGTACAGCTGTGCTTTCTTTCTATGTCTGCTGCACTCAGTTACTGAATATCAGAAGTCATGCTCTAAGTTCAAAGAAATCAGAGAAAATGAAAACATAGTAATTCATTCTTCCTTTTTCACACATCACAGTCTTCAGGATCTGTATAGCCATGACTGCTGGTGTTGGTGACCGGGCTGTTGTTTGTGTGGAGGCTTTTCCTGCCTCAACTAGAGCTGAGGGGCTTACCAGTGGTGAGAGTTTGGCCTATGCGAACGTGTCCCCCACCATTGAAGTAGCCACATGTCGACCGCGGGGATAGGTGAGTGCTGCTAAGCCGTGAAAACTAGTTTGTTCATAACTTGACATCGTCAAAGTTTAAATTAGTGAAGCCTCAGATCTCAAGCCTTCTCAAGATCTCTCAAGATCTGCAGAAAGACCAATGAATGCTTTGACCACAACAGGATTGTTCAACTTGTTTCCACACCTGAGATCAGGAACATAGTTTACATTAAAAGACAAGGCCGTCTACATGATCTTGAAGGCTCCATTGCAGTACACAATAAGTTCCTTTACCACCAACGTATATCGAGATCAGGTGGCTCACGGAAATGGCCGGCTCTAGCTGGGAAATAGTAGTTCTGCCTGTTCCACAATCATGTGTGGGTGTCACCAGCTGCTGATGAAGCGTCAAGTCACTACCTCAGCTCCAGACGGCTTCTGATTATTCCTTGGAGAGGTAGTAGTAAGGAATGCCAGACGACGGATTTGTCAGCAATTTCCGCTGTCAACCCCAAACCTCTCGTGTCTGTGCTTTCCTTCCGCTCTGTTCTCTGCTGTCCATTTTTTCTCTCTCACTTCCTTCCTTCCCTTCATTTGTCCATTTGCGTCTCCCTCTGAAATCTCCTTCTTCATTCACATCACCTGTGACTTTCCTTTCACAGCGCAGACTTAAGCTTTAGCTGGCCAAACTATGCAGACTGTGATTTTCCTTATAGGTCTGATCAATCTGAATGTCCTGCTTCGTACACAAAATAAATTTAATGCATTGAATGACTTGAAGAACTCACACCAACAGGAAAGAAGTCATTCTTTTACCACTCTTTTATTGCAAGTGCTTAAACAAGAGCTGCTTGCAAGGAGAATGTTTACAATTGTCTACAAGGTTTCCTTAAATGTTGCACAAAAGAATTGGTTCTGATTGCAGCACAAAAAAGTGACTGGATCTTCAGCTGACAATATTATTGACTCTTGTCGGTTGAAAGCAGGGTGAATGAATATGAAATCAATGAATATGAAAAGGAAAATCAAAACCACAGTGTGATGAATATCAAACTATAAACACTAATGAATATCAAATCATAATGTAAAAGAATATCAAACTATAATGTAAACAAATATCAAACTATAATGTGAATGAATATCAAACCATAATAATAAAGGAAAATCAAACTATAATGTAAACGAATATCAAACTATAATGTGAATGAATATCAAACTATAAAGTGAATGAATATCAAACTATAATGTGAATGAATATCAAACCATAATGTAAAGGAATATAAATGTGTAAAGTAATATCAAACCATAATGTTAATGAATATCAAATCATAATGTAAAGAAATATCCAACTATAATGTAAACGAATATCAAACCATAATCCAAACGAATATCAAACAACAATGAGGATGAATATAAAACCACTATGTGGAGGTATATCAAACCACAATGAGGATGAATATCAAATCATAATGTGAAGGTATATCAAACCACAATGTGGATGAATATCAAACCATAATGTGAAGGTATATCAAACCGCTCATACAGCAACCATTGTTGTTTGTTATATGAGCGAGAAGCATTTTTGCTCATATAACAAAGAACAGTAGTTGTCTGAGCGTTCGAAGAAGAAGAAGAGAGAGGAAAGAAGAGAAGAAGAAGAAGAAGAAGAAGAAGAAGAAGAAGAAGAAGAAGAAGAAGAAGAAGAAGAAGAAGAAGAAGAAGAAGAAGAAGAAGAACAAACAACAACAACAACAACAACAACAACAACAAACAAGAACAAGAACAAGAAGGAGGAGGAGGAGGAGAAGGAGAAGAAGAAGAAGAAGAAGAAGAAGTAGCGGTTGCGGTGGTAGTAGTAGTAGTATAGTAGTAGTAGTAGTAGTAGTAGTAGTAGTAGTAGTAGTAGTAGTAGTAGTAGTAGTAGTAGTAGTAGTAGTAGTAGTAGTAGTAGTAGTAGTAGTGGTGGTAACAGCAGCAGCAGCAGCAGCAGTAGGAGGAGGAGGAGGAGGAGGAGGAGGAGGAGGGAGGAGGAGGAGGAGGAGGAGGAGGAAGAACGACAATATGAAGAAATATCAAACCACAATATGAAGAAGTATCAAACTACAATATGAAGAAATGTCTAACTACAATATGAAGAAATATCAACCATAATGTGAAGGAACATGGAACCACAATATGAAGAAATATCAAACCACAATGTAAAGGAATACCAAACCACCATATGAAGAAATAGCAAACCACAAAGTGAAAGTATATTAAATCACAATATTAAGGAATATCAAACCACAGTGTGAGGGAATACAAACAACAAAATCAATATCAAACCACAATGTAAACGAATATCTTACTACAGTGTCAACAAATATCAAACTACAATATAAACAAATGTCAAACCACAAAGTATGGTACTTAGCTAACACATGGAGTGGCTTGATTTGAAGAAAATGTCGAATGTATCTCACTGTCAACTCTCCCATTAAGATAAAACCACTGCTCTGCAAATAAGTACTTTAAAAGCCACTCTCCAAACTGTGTTCAAGAAATGAATGATAGTTTATTGTGGTGCCTTTGTTTTCAATGTCCTTAATTTACCCAGTGGCTCTACCAAAAGTTCGGAGAAAACAATCTAAACCCAGCAAAACATAAAAATGATTTTTTGATGGGGCTCAACCCTACAACTTTCCAGATGTAATTCTTCAAGACTAACCATCACACACACACACACAACACACACACACACACACACACACACACACACACACACACACACACACACACACACACACACACTAACATGTTTTTTTTTTCTTTTCTACCACCTCTTACTGTGTGTGTATTGTTGACTTGTAAAGTGAGGCCACAGGAAGCATGCAGGACAGCTTGTTGATACCAGGCAGCCATTCCTGGATCAGGCGGTATTCCATCCCACACCACTGACTGACCTAACACCAATTTCCTCTGTCTGCTGGAAAGAACTATACTACCTACGTCTGGAGACTGAATCAAATTTCCTTTCTCTCCCCTCCTTGCTTTTCGTCTCACTCACTGTAACCTTCCCTCTTCTCTTCCATACCATCCTCATTCCTCCCCCCCCCCCTCTCTCTCTCTCTCTCTCTCTCTCTCTCTCTCTCTCTCTCTCTCTCTCTCTCCCTCTCTCTCTCTCTCCTCTCTCTCTCTCTCTCCCTCTCTATCTCTCTCTCTCTCTTTTTCTGTTTCTGTCTCTCCAAAGCAATGATATGCTATTGTAGGTCCATGGAATATATTTGTCTCTATCTCCATCCCTGTCTTTGTCTCTGTCGCTCTGTTTGTTTCTGTATATCTGTCTCCTTCCAATGCAATGATGTACTATTGCATGTCCATGAATATCTTGAGAGCGTGAAGTTTGATACAGCTGACACAATATTACACATATGCATATGCATACACACTTATGCAACGTAGATACATATACAGGCACTACACGCATGCGGACGGGATAGCTCAGTGGTCAGAGTACTCGCTTTCCCCCAGCTAAGGTTAAGCAGCATCGAGTGTTGTTACCTCTGGGATAGGTGACAGTTTGGGCGCCTTGGCTTCAGTACAGACCCCCAGTTCACCCAGCTGTAAATGGGTACCTGCCTCTTTAGGGTCAGGGAAAGTAAAGCAGCGAGGGAGAGGAGATGGGCGCCGCCCTCAATATGCTGACCCCTTGAGAAGTTGAGGTCTCTGATGCCTCGATTCCCTACCTACGACCTTATAGCTCATTGGACGACGACATTTTTATGCTCGCTCTCTCGCTCTCTCTCTCTCTCTCTCTCTCTCTTCTCTCTCTCTCTCTCTCTCTCTCTCTCTCTCTCTCTCTCTCTCTCTCTCTCTCTCTCTCTCTCTCTCTCTCTCTCTCTCTCTCTCTCTCTCTCTCTCTCCCTCTCTGTCGCTCTCTCTGTATCTCTCTCTCCCTCCCTCCCTCCCTCTCTCTGCGACAAACAAACGGACAGCAACACAAAGAGGTGAAGAGAAAAGGCAAACAAGCTGACAGACAGACAAAGATGGGAAAGAACAGGAACAAACGAAAATCTGATCTCTTGAGGAAGTGCTCCCACTAACCCGGCAAAGCAGAGTCTGTTCATGTGTAGTCTGGTTTCCACAGCGCCGCACACAACACTGCGATCTGACCTCTAATTCCTCATCAGCATGTGGAAAATGTACCCCTTCTGTAGTTTGAAAGATGACAATCATCACACTCTGCCTGCCTGTCTGTCTGTTTGTCTGTCTTTCTGCCTGTCTGTCTGTCTATTTGTTTGTCTGTCTGTCTGTTTGTCTATCTGTGTGTCTGTTTTTTGTCTTCCTGTCTGTCTGTCTGTCTGTCTATTTGTCTATCTGTGTGTCTGTTTGTCTATCTGTCTGCCTGTCTGTCTGTCTGTCTGTCTGTTTGTCTACCTGTGTGTCTGTCTACCTGTGTGTCTGTTTGCCCACCTGTCTGTTTGTTTATCTGTAGGCCAGTGTGTGCCGATGGGAACGGATCACAAAATGTACAAAACTGCATACACACGGGGATTGGATTTTAAAAAGCACATTAGTGCTTATTCCATTATCCTCGAAATAAATAAATAAATAAATAAAATCCACTTTATCATTGCCAATGGAGAACATACTCTAGTACCTTTGAAGGATATTAATTCTGTTATTTTTCTATAGGATATGAACTCTCATTCTGTGTCTGTTTGTGTACGTGTTTGTCTGTCTATCTGTGTGTCATCTTCTTTTCAACTCTGTGATGTATAACCTGACACTGGCCCTGGCCAAAAGTTGTGTGAGCGTGTGTAAGACACAGCGAGAGAGAGAGAGAGAGAGAGAGAGAGAGAGAGAGAGAGAGAGAGAGAGAGAGAGAGAGAGAGAGAGAAACTCTGAACTCTGAACTCTGAACAGTTTTAATATGTACATTGGCCTTAGGCCACAATACACGGAGTTTGGGGGAAAGAGGAAAACCAATAAATTGGTATGCAAATTTTGATCACACATGGAAAACAACCGATCCTTTGAGGCTCATATCTCGAACAAGGTTAGCATTTGATACACATTCATGTCATACTGCATCAATACTTTAGACAGTAGACATCAAAATCAGTATCAGTCAAAATGCAACATTACAATTCAGGATCTGGATCATACATGTGAATACAAAGCCTTAACACACCCATCATTAACTGATATTTTGACACAGCAATTTCTTCCTTCTATTGATAGAATGAAAAATATATCTGGATAGATAATGACTACGTTCTCTATTTGATGTTATAAGTAAAACTGACAATGGTATATTCATACAGTTAGTCAAAAACTTATCCCTTAGATCTGAGTACATTGGACAATCGAACAAAAAATGGGCTTCGTTTTCGACTTTTGTTTTACAAAATGGACAGAACTTTTCTTGATCATTAATACTGTATCTATGGACATTATTCATAAGAGGCAAAACATTTAATCTAGCCTGTGTAATAGCAACTCGAAAACAGTAAGTATCTGTAAAGTAAATGTATTCCTCTTTTCCAAAGATAGTTTTGAAAGATCTATAATGTTCATACCTCTCTTTATCTCTTATGGTTCCATGCCATTCTTGAATGAACATGTCTACTAATCTTTGCTTAAATACACGTAGTGAAGAGAGAGAGAGAGGAGAGAAGAGAGAGAGAGAGAGAGAGAGAGAGAGAGAGAGAGAGAGAGAAAAAAGGGAGGAGAGAGAGAGAGAGAGAGAGAGAGAGAGAGAGAGAGAGGAGAGAGAGGAGAGAAGAAAGAGAAGAGAGAGAGAAGAGAGAGAGGGGGGAGAGAGAAAGAGAGAGAGAGAGAAAGAGAGAGAGAAAGAGAGAGAGAAAAGAGAGAGAGAGAGAAGAGAAAGAGAGAGAGAAAGAGAGAGAGAAAGAGAGAGAGAGAGAGAGGGGGGGGGGGAGAGAGAGAGAGAGAGAGAAGCGAAAATGAGACAGAGAGAGACACACAGACAGAGGCACACACAGAGAAAGACGGCTCTAATTTGTTATTATTATGTTCCCCTTTAGCAATTTCTGGAAAATGTATTGCCATACTCTCTCTCTCTCTCTCTCACACACACACACACACACACACACACACACACACACACACACACACACGCAAACACATACACACACATATACATACACATACACACACAAATGCACACACGCAGGTGTGCAGGAACGCATGCGTGATGTGTGCGCGCATGTGGACACACACACACATACACACACACACACAGATTAAAAATCCAAGAGAAGAATATTTTCATAATTTCTGTGAACGATGTAAAGCAACATTAGTGAAGCAACATACAACACCTTTCCATCTTCCTTCCAAGTCTGTGATTACTCAGCCCAAAAACGGCCCAGACTACAGCTATGTCAGTTACCGATGTCACTCAAATGCAGAGGCCTACATTGACATGTTGTTTTCTGTTAAAACCATATACTGAGAGCATCTTCAGCCATGACAAGCACTTAACAACAACCTGCACTCTTCTTTAAAGAAGGCCCAAAAAATTCCTCCAAAGTCGGAATGTGGCTGCCTGTATGGCAAGGTACTTGAGAAAAGAGTCCTACACGCAAACATCTCATCCAGTGTGCGCTTTCAATCTGACAGTACTGCCATACGTACACGAAACTCCCCACAGGCCACACACAGAGCAGTGCCCTTGCAAGACTGGCAACAGCCAGACACCAGACCCTGTGCTGTATACAGTCCTGCCCGCTACATGAGGCAGCACTCTGAAGGAGGACCTGGCCTGACTGACCTATACCACCCCAGTGGCCAAGAAGCTCTGTGGAGACTGGGAGAGAGGACCTGCAGCAGAGTACAGCTGCCTTCGTCACAGAGACTGAGCTGTCCATCTGAGGAACACAAACAAACAAAAACTCTGATACCGATCCCCAAGTCAAGTCAAGTCAAGTCAAATTTTTATTTCCAGATAGTACATTGAAAAAACAATACATTTGCTTTTTTCATCAAGCCATCTATCTAGGAACAAAAGCAATCTGATCAATGATATCTAACTACATTAATAAAACTGACTCCATAAGAAAAAAAGCAGAGAAAAAAAAACACACACTACCCACGGGGATAAGTGAGTCAGGGTGTGTATTATAGCTGACTCTTATGGACTTAAGCTGGGAAACGCACAATAACAACAAGAACAACAGCAGCAGCAGCAGCAACAACAACAACAACAACAACAACACTCTAACCCGTGCAGAGAAGAACATGTTCTGGCCTAACCTTCTCATTTCTTCGGGTTCGGCTGGTTTCTTCATTTTCTGTTCCTATCACAGTTGCTGCTGCTGTTGTTGCATCAGAGGGGGTTTTTTTTTAGAGTAGAAAGTGTTTTGTGATGGCAGATCTTGTTGCCACGCTATTTGTTTTGTCGCCGTTTTTAAACCCCACCCCCTTCTCTCTCTCTCTCTCTCCTCTCTCTCTCATCTCTCTCTCTCATCTCTCTCTTCCTCTCTCTCTCTCTCTCTCTCTCTCTCTCTCTCTCTCTCTCTCTCTCTCTCTCTCTCTCCCTCTCTCTCTCTCTCTCTCTCTCTCTCTTCCTCTCTCTCTCTGTCTCTCTCTCTCTCTGTCTCTCTCTCTCTCTCCCTCCCTCTCTCCCCTCTCTCTCTCTCTCTCCCTCTCTCCCTCTCTCCCTCTCTCCATCTCTCCTCTCTCTCTATCTCCCTCTCTCTCTCTCTCTCTATCTCCCTCTCTCTCTCTCTTTCCTCTCTCTCTCTCTCTCTCTCCCTCCCTCTCTCTCTCTCTCTTTCCCTCTCTCTCTCTCTCTCTCTCTCTCTTTCCCTCTCTCTCTCTCTCTCTTCCTCTCTCTCTCTCTCTATCCTCCTCTCTCTCTCTCTCTCTCCTCTCTCTCTCTCTCTCTCTCTCTCTCTCTCTCTCTCCCCTCCTTTCTTTCACTTAGAACTTGATGCAGAACAACTTAACAAATGGGTGTATAAATTCCATATATTATTATTATTATTAACAAATGGGTGTATAAATTCCATATATTGTTATTATTATTAACAAATGGGTGTAAACGCGTCTGAACTGAGAGGGGGTTTGGGGGGGGGGGGTGTTTTGGGTTATTTTTTGTTGTTGTTTGCTTGTGGTTTTGAATGTTGATTGTATTTTTTTGTGTTCAGGGTAATTTTTCCGACGTTAATGAATGTGCAGTCCTACTGAAAAGACATCATTTGATGTATGTTTTAACCCACATTTTACATCATAAATAATAATAATAATAATAATAATAATACGTGGATTTTAAATAGCGTTAAATCTTGCAGAAAACAAATCAAAGCGCTTTTTTATACATAATATATACATGCTAAAAATCCTAAAATGTATGCTAGCTTTTTGCTTGGTTGAGGACCAAAAAACAACGATATATCATATTCATTCAAAGCAAAAAATATTTCAGTGAGTTTGTCTTGGTGTTGTAAACAGAAAGAAGTAAAAGGAAAAACTGAACAAATTATTTGTAGATAAGGAGGAAAGCTGCTGTATGTAGTATTTTATTGTTTTGGCTGACTGACTGTCTGTTTTGTTCCTGGCTAGAACTCTGAGTTCACCAATGGGGAGACTCTAGCATAGCTGACCGTTTTGTCAACCATGAAGTTAGCCGCTTTCTCACTTTGGAGATGTTGCCATTCTATTCACTGTTTGATAAGCAATAGCCTTTAAAGTCTCTGAAATTAAAATTACTTCTATTTACGATTTGTTAACGTAACCATGTCTTGGCGAGATTTGAACTAGCAATGTCATAGCCACTACATAATTTGTCCAACATGTTTGTGTACTCTAGACCTGCATGAAGTCAACACAGCCGTGCACATGTTTCAGAAGACTTCATGCGATAAACTCATGTCTTTTACCACCAAGTTACGAAGTCGGCAGATTGGAACAACATTAGTGCTGAGCTTCAGTGTGTGGAAAAAACCAGCTCTCCTTTTGTCCTGAATCAATTTGTGAGTGTCTCGTGCCTCTGATGAAGCGTCCAGTCACTACCTCAGCTCCAGACGGCTTCTGATTATTCCTTGGAGAGGTAGTAGTAAGGAATGCCAGACGACGGATTTGTCAGCAATTTCCGCTGTCAACCCCAAACCTCTCATGCCTGTGCTTTCCTTTCCATCTGTCCTCCAGTCTCCTTTTCTTTCTCCCCCCCCCTCTCTCTCTCTCTCTCTCTCTCTCTCTCTCTCTCTCTCTCTCTCTCTCTCTCTCTCTCTCTCTTCCTGCCTTTTCTTCCCCTTTCCGTCTCTCCCCTCTACAGTCTTCTTTTCTTTCTCCCCTCTCTCTCTCTTTTCCTGCCTTTTCTTCTCCTGTCTCGTACAGTCTCCTTTTCTTTCTCACTTTCTTTTCCTGCTTTTTCTTCTCCGCATCTCCATATTCTCCCAGCATGGTTCTGAAACATCATCCCCCTTTAGTCAGCTCAGGCCCTGTGACTCTTTCTGAAGGACAGTCTGTAGTTGATTAGTATGCGGGAAGTGATGACAGTGTGACCAGCTGCCCAGACAGGGAGGATCCACCTGATGCTGTCTGCTGCTCTTAGACAGAGTGTGCAGTCTGTGTCTTCTACACTGCCTGTCAGTCTGCATTTCCTGGTGAGTAGACTCAACGGAGGATTTGATTGAGCTGGGGTGTTCGGAGGAGGGGGATATATGTCAATCTGTGACCACTTCCTACCCTCCCAAAATCCCACGCTGGCCTTTCTTGTCGAACGGGCAGATAATGGTATTTGGGCGTGCATATCTTAGAGCGGCCTTACACAGGGAGATGAGGATAATTCACTTGTTAATGTCAGCTTCCATTTAGCCGCAGTGTACAGGCCCATACTTTGTACAGAGCTGGTCAATCTTCATTTCCTATCCAGGAGAAACACAAGGGCATTGATTAACTCAGACTTGTTCACAAGTTGGGGAGATGTCGGTCTTCATTGTACAGAAGAGCTGTACAAAAGAAGAGGAGATTCTAGATGGGGCATCAGAACAAGTCACAGTATTCTAATCTGTTTAATTCCATTGGATTGGGTTCATTGTAAAGGAATACCAAAGTACAAGTTCGTTAAACTAGTTTTGGAGGATGTTGGTTCTCAGGCTTGTATCAGTATGTTGATTGTGTCGTGTTGATAGAAGAAAAGCCCGTTGACCAGCAATATTCCAGAAATCTAGACTGTGGTATTCACATGGAATAAAAGAAACATCTTTGCAATAGCTTTTCAGTTCAGCATCCCAATAATTCCTCTGGAAGTTAGGGGAAAATAAAGGAAGAAAGTCTTGCGATGGACTAGACTTCAGTTTCTATCAGGATGTACAAGTCTCATCTTGTTGTTTAGTGACTGGAGTGCCAATTTAGGAATCTCTTTGGGTTCTTTTTCTTCCTTTTACTCTATTTATCTTTGTGTGGTAGTTTTGTTAGGCCACAAAGATAGTGAATTATGTTTTGTGAATGTAGCAGACACTTCTCAAGATGAAAGGTGTGTCGTTGTCAGGTACCCCAGAGGGATGAAGCTTCAGTCACTGCCTGGACTTGTGAAGATGGCTCATCCAGAAGCTAGGGTTCTTACTCTACACTGCCTCAAATGCTGTCACTAAAAACATCAATTCTCTGGTGTTTGTGTTTAGGGGGGTTTCTGGGGTCTTGATTGAATCTTTGTTAAATCATTCCTTGATGGATAGAAAAGTTGTAACTAGTTACTTGAGCTCCTTTTCTTCCACTTCTTTTTCCTCAATTGTGAATTCGATTTGTCTGAAGTTTACCAAAAATCCGCATTCTGCTAAGGTGTTGTGCTGACAATACCAGTGCAGTACTGTACCATGCTCTGATCTCTTCTGTCCTGGATTAGTAAACCTCTTCACATATTTCTAAAGGATGTTAGCATCATGATAACATTCAGTTGTTTTTCTTCAAGAACCACTTGTTGGTCCAGATAAGGGTGAAGTTTTACGTGAATTATATACAGCACTTCTTTTTATCAGAAATTTTTCTGATTTTTTGGACAATTTTTCTTTTTTTCTATTGTTTACACTACAGAATTTCGACACTACTTTTATCTTTTGAGTCACTTTTATTTCAAAATAATAAAGTGACAGGCAAGATAGGCAAATTGGATAAAAACATAAGGGAAATGTTCCCTTATTGGATTCTTGCTTGGAAAATTCTAGGCTATTTTAAGTCTGTGCTTTACAAACTCACTTCATCTGTCTCCTTTGCAGCTGTCGTCAGTAGGGGCTCTGCAATGCCACCAGAGTTCGCCATCTTTCTTTGCCTCTGCTGAGTTCTACGATCTTCTGTAGCTCTCCTCCCAGACCTCTCACCTCAGTGATTTTGGCAATGTAGGATGTTGGTGTCTGCCTCTCTTCCTTCCTTCTGCTCTCAACTGTCGTCATCAGATCTGTCTGTCTCTGTGTGTTTCTGTTTGTCAGCTACTTAACGTCAATTCTGTAAAGTACACAAGATGACAATACTTACGTGCGTTACAAAAGTAACGACAATTATCTCATTAAAAAAAATAGTCCAAACTCAGTGTCTATATTGCAGACTACAGACTTTCTGGCTTGGTAGGGTAAACATTGTGTATCCATGATACCCACCACTGCCACATAAAACCAAGGTTTCATGAACAAAGCCCTGATGTAGACAGAAATGGCTCACGTTTGAAGTGTGTGTTTGCCTATCATGTTGATGCTGCTTCCACTTCTACTTTCCTTTCTTGCACTCTCCCTTCTGTCACAGTATGACCAGGACCTTGTCCAGTGTCTGTGCTGATTGATGGACCAGGGGGATTGCATTCCCCGTTGTTGATTTCCTGTGTGGGCTGTCTTCCTGAGAAAGGGATTATTCGGTTGACTGCGCTCTCTATCTCACTCACACACACACGCACGCACGCGCACACACACATATGCACAGCTATTTCTAACCTGCTTTTAATGTTTTACTGTGTGTTTAGAGTTACCTTTACTTTCAAATATCAAATACCGCCTAAAACAAACTGTAAATCTAAATGGAAAACTAACAACAGTGCGTGCTCATGCTTCCCCTCACCCCTCCAACACACACACACACACACACACACACACACACACACACACACACACTTACACAAACACACATACACACACAGAGAGATAGAAGTAGACGTGCACTTAAGCTTAAGCAAGCTGACGCACGCACTCATAATGATGCATACACACGACGAGAGCAGTTCCAGGCTCTCTCAACAAAACACCATAGAGTTTCGCTCTTTACAGAAAGAGTCTCTCGGTCGTTCGTCAAAGACATACTGTATTCTCTGAGAGCTATAACTAGGGCAATTTTCAGACAGCACAAGCAAAGGGTACAACAATATGACATTTGGTTTCTGTGCGTGCGTGGGAGCGTGCGTGTGTGTGCGTGCGTGCGTGAGTGTGTGCGTGCGTGTGTGTGTGTGCGCGTGTGTGAGTGTGTGTGTGTGTGCGCGCGTGTGTGTGCGTGTGCGCGCGTGTGTGTGTGCGTGCGTGCGTGCGTGCGTGCGTGCGTGCGTGTGTGTGTGTGTGTGTGGTGGGTGGGTGGGTGGGTGGTGTGTGTGTGTGTGTGAGCGTTAAACGTATAGTTTCTCTCTTTTTTCAAATTTCAAATTGAGCAAATCAAGAGTACAGCTGTATGTAATTGTCAAAAACACTGACTCTTCTCTTTCTGTCAAATGTAAAGTTAAAATGTTGGGGGCTGGGGGTATGTTTGTTTGTTCGTTTTTGTTGATGCAAATTATATATTCTGAAATGAAATTTGGTTTATTGAAATCATCCTTGCCCCAATAAGGATCACAGGCTATACAAATATTTATTAAAACAGAAGGACACGATCGTAGCTGGATGATTTTATTGTTCGCTAATTTTTAATTGAATTGCTGAATATTCAGTATGTAGTCTACATGTGGGGAACGCGATAGCTCAGTGGTCGGAGCACTCGCTTTCAAATGTTAGCAGCGTCGAGCGTGGTTACCAATTGGATGGGTGACCGTTTGCGCGCCTTGGATTCAGTACAGTCCCCCAGCTCAACCAGCTGTCAGTGTGTACCTGCCCTCCTTAGGGTTAGGGAAGGTAAAGCAGCGAGGGAGAGGAGATGGGCGCCGTCCTCAGTATGCTGGCCCTAGAGAAGTGAGGTCTCTGACGCCTCGCTCCCCTACGACCTCATAATGGGACACCTTTACCTTTTTATTCTACAAATGGTGACAGTATCGACAGGGGAAAATGAGTACACACGCCTTTTTGTCTCTGTTGACATGCTTCTGGTCAAGCGGGACAGCCGTGTGGTCACCGTGTCCTGCAGCCATCCATTCCAGTGGTCACTGGGCGTGCATGTTCCAGTCTCCGCTGAGGGGCTCATTTCGCAGACTTTGTTCCTTGAGTGTACATGAGTTCCCGCTCCATTCCATTGAACGTGCTTTGGGGGAAAAAACTGTAAACCAAGGCCTTCTGTATGACGTCTTGTACATGTCAATACATACATGACATCTTATGCACGTGATTACACACAGGACATGTATTATTATGCGTGTGGATACATTTATGACCGCTTATACATTTGAATACACATATGACGTCTTATGCTTATGGATACACACATGACACCTTAGGAACACGTTAAAAGCCCAATATTTTCATACACATAATATCGTATGCATAACGTCTAATTCATCATATATATATATATATATATATATATAATATATATATATATATATATATATATATATATATATATATATATATATATATATATATGGAGCATTTGAAAACACTCATAACGTCTGATTTATCTGAGCACACACACAAAATCTTATACATCTGAATACACACATAACATCTTGTACATCTGAATGCACATCTAACGTCTTATGCACCATATTTATAAAAACTCGTAACTTCTTTGTAGAACAAAAAGTAGGCCAGCTATTCACCAGTGGCATGAATGACATGATGAAACCTTGCATGCAATATCTTACCTGGAGAAGGGTGAACTCCGCCAGGCTCAGCGTGCCCAACACTGTATGACCACTTCTGCACACTGCCCCAACAACCCCTTACCTAGTTAAGGAAGAAGAGAATGCAGGCAACCTTTTTCATCTCTGACATTGTCCTACCCCGATTTCAAGACAATATGTCTCCAGGCCTATAGATAACAGCGCTACTTTGAGATGGACAACGCTTGTTGAACATTGACATGCCCATACTTTGAGAGCTGATCTGGAAAAAGAAACATGAAAAACTGCATCTACATGCTCTCTGTGACTCTAATGCGGCGATGAAGTGTATATTTGCTGCTAATATCAACAAATTCTCGTTAAGTTGAACACATTTCTGTTTTTAAATATGATATGGTGCCATGCTTCACTGACTCTAACGCATTCGTCAGATACATATCTTCAATATTGCGATGTGTCCCCGTTTTAGGGGGAAAAGCACTGAATACTTCAGTCATCTGCACACTTCCCTTGACTCCAGCGCAATAAGGGAATGTCTCATACCATGCACAGACTCTGGGGCTGACAGGTCGGAGGAAGTGCCAATGTGGACAGAACAGCTTTCCCTGCTCCTCCATCAGTGTGTGGGTGTGGCCGGCTGCTGATGAAGCGTCCAGTCACTGCCTCAGCTCCAGACGGCTTCTGATTATTCCTTGCAGAGGTAGTAGTAAGGAATGCCAGACGACGGATTTGTCAGCAATTTCCGCTGTCAACCTCAAAGCCTCTCGTGTCTGTGTTCTCTCCCTCTCTCTCTCACTCTCTCTGTCTCTCTCTCTGCCTCTGTCTCTCTCTCTGTCTCCCTGTCTCTCTATCTCTCTGTCTCTGTCTCTCTCATTCTCTGTCTCTCTATCTCTGCCTCTGTCTGTCTCTCTGTCTCTCTCTCTCTCGCTCTCTCTCTCTCTCTCTCTCTCTCTCTCTCTCTCTCCTCTCTCTCTCTCTCTCTCTCTCTCTCTGCGTCCTAGTTTCCTTTCTAGCTCACTTTTATTTCCCTTCCTTCCTCTCCTCTGTTTTGAGCTGATACAAGGAAAGGTGTTGCTGAGATTTGAAACAATGGGATTTACTCTTTGGGGCTTGGTGCCAGTGTTATTACCGCCAGGGTTTTAACGGCCATCTGCGTGAGGCTGGTGTTTGTTTTGCTTGTATTATCCTGGTTCCACGGCAGATTGCACGGCTTCAACATTCAGGCCGCTGCCTCTGGAGAATGCTCATGCTATGGGACAACAGCATTTTCTTTCTTCTTCTTCTGCTTCTTGTCTGCATGCGTCTGTACACATAAGAGTGGGACTAGGAGTGCAGACTCTGTACATGTACTAAATTCTTGTCGTTTTGGGGACCTCATTTTTACCTGACCAGCAATCGTCATCTAACGCTCAGGCAGCAGTCATTGTTGTCTGTTATGTGGGCGAAAATGCGTTGCACTGCCGTTAAGGGCCTGAGAAGACTGGCCCAGAGCATCCAACTTCGGCGTGGGACAGAGTTATCATGTTTAAAGTCTCTCTGGAAAAAGGGGCAGGGGAATATACCAAGGAGGCAGAATATATACAAGAAGGAGGTGGTAGGAAAAGAAGGAACCAGGAATGAGAAAAAAGAGGGATAGAAAAGGGGAACTCCTGACACAGAAGTCCCAGAATGTGGGAATGATATTTTGACTGACAGGCCCCCGCCATCCCCACGGGTGACAATGGCAAGAGAGGAGAAAACCATGCTTCCAACCAGATTCGAAACATGGACCTCTCATTCCTGGTCAAGTTCTTTAACCACTAGGCCCCTAACGAGTAATGTCAACACTCTGAGTATAGATCAGAAAAACTCATCATCAAACGGTTCCGTTGTCTGCATGAACTTAGTGACTCGAAAGCAAAAAGTCAAACTCTTTTACCATCAATCAGCAGACGTGATTGATAAGTCAGAAGAAGAAATGTCTACCCCAGTCTTAAACCAACAACTTTCCTTTTTCTTGTGCCAGTGTGTGTATAGCTGGGTTTAATGAAGTGTCAAGTCGCTTCCTGAAATGCGGACAGCTTTTAATCATTCCGCCGATACACAGCCCACGATGCCAGACGACTCATTTTCGAGCCATTTCCGCTGTCCAATCCAAACGTAGCTGTGTCTTTGGTGTCATTTCCGTTCACTCCCCTCCTCTGCTGTCGTCTCTTTCTCAATTTTTTTTTCCGTTATTCTGTCTTCTTATCTTTTTGTTTTTCGCAAATAGAGGTCTTCACCCTTGGATGCTCTGATCGTTGTTCTTTACTTGTACACCTTATGCTTCACAAAAGAAACAAAACAAGAGTTCACGTTTCCTACCAAACAAGCAAAGGCTTAAAACTTCACAATGTTGATAACCATGCTACCCACTAGCTGCCAAACAAACAAACAAGAGATATACGAATACAGTCAGCAATTGTTGGTGGCAGGAGTAGTAATGATAGTAGTAAAGTAGAAGCAGTAGTTGCAGCACCAGTAGAAGTAGCCGCAGTAGGTTTGTTCTTGGTGTGGTTGTTTTGCTGCCTCGTCCTCCGTGAGGTGCCAGTCCCGCTGTTGAGATGCCGCTCGTTTCAGTCTCTCTGACCATCCAGATTCTCATAGCGCACCCTCAGGGTCAGAAGGTTACAGGCAGCCCATCAATGTCAGACCACCATGGGGCCACCAGCCAGAGGGATCCTGTACTGCTGCTGGATCACTTTGGCGGTGTTCAGTGGTGCCTGCTCTGAGCTAACATACCCAGGACACCACCTACTAAGCCCCCTACTAACGACAGCATTAGTTCAGTCTCGGAGCCAGACTGAGTGAGTCGCCCACCCGAGGTGGTGACCACCACAACGTCCCTCCAGTTACCTTTTCCCGCGAACCTCCAACCCTAAGGGCTTCGGCATAAAACATCACCACAGGCACAGAAGTGTATGGGGAAACCGAAACTGAGGTCACCCTGAGACCAGAGCAACAAGGATCACCGAATCAGAGGCAAATTTTCTTTTATTCCGTGCTGATCAATGATGATGAGAATGGTGTACTGATGCTGTTGTGGAAGGGCATGTGCTTCAAGACTACGTGACAGAGCTGTACTCTACGCCTCCTATCATGGTATATCCTGGTGTGGGCCCGAGAGACAGTGCAGCAGAAGTAGTCGAGCAGAAGCAGTAGAGGCAGCAGCAGCAGCAGCAGCAGTAGTAGGAAGAGTAGTAGTAGTAGTAGTAGTAGTAGCAGCAGCAGCAGCAGCAGCAGCAGCAGCAGCAGCAGCAGCAGCAGCAGCAGCAGCAGTAGCAGCAACACCATCAGAAGCAGCAGCAGCAGTAGCAGCAACACCATCAGAAGCAGCAGCAGTAGCAGAGCAGCATCAGTAATGTCTTATTGTTCTGGTTAGCGCTGTTCGTGTAGTTCCTGTCGCTGCTTTCATCAGTATTCTGTTCTGACCAGGGAAAGCGCTCACGCCCACACTGCAGCCTGACTGGGATGTTGTGCAGTCGCTGCTGATGTCTGTGCTGATGGAGAGAAGATGGGGACTGATTCCACAGATTGACTTCGTGTGTGTGGTGTGTGTGTGTGTGTGGTGTGTGGTGTGTGGGTGGGTGGGTGTGTGTGACTTGACTTCTTGAAGGTGTCCTTGTAATGGTTCTACTCTGGCTGACTGGCTGGCTGACTGGCTGGCTGACTGGCTGGCTGGCTGGTTGGCTGTCTGGCTGGCTGGCTGGCTGGCTGTCTGGCTGGCTGGATCGCTGGCTGTCTGGTTGGCTGGCTGACTGTTAGTCTGGCTGGCTCGCTGGCTGGCTGGCTGGCTGACTGGCGCTCTCTGCCCCTGTCTCTTTCATCAATGCCATGTTCAATTGATGTGTCTTGAGCTCGACGTATTTCCGATTTTCCAGTCTCTCCATTTATTTAGATCGTCAACTGATCACATCGTCACTCCCCAGAGACAATTTCTTTGCATGCTCTGTTTTATTCGAAAAATGTCATGAAAAATCAAAACGAAAACAAAGCTTTATTCTTAAAGATTGACAAACACACAAAGACTCACTTGCAAGCGCTTATGCACGGCACGCGCACAGGCTCAGACGAATTATACAGAGACAGACAGACAAACAGACAGACAAACAGACAGACAGACAGACAGACAGACCACATAAATCTTAGGCATCTCTTGCACTGCTAGTGTGCTCGCCCCACCCTGTGTAAAGCTATCTTGAAAAGAGAAATGCGCCAAACTAGTTGAGCGCCGTGCCTGCCTTGGGTCTGGGCCTGTGATTTAGCTCCACGCTCCATCAGTGCTCTGAACCCTGCTGATGCGCAAGGAAAAGAGGGAGTGCGTGCCAGAAATTCCATATCTGCTACACCATGTCTAATTTGGTAGGTCATGGAGTGTTTGTTGGGTGTATGTTATGACTGTAAGTGAGCACTTTAATAAAGAGCAGTAAAAACAACAGCTAACAGCACAAAGGTTGTTTTGTTTATTGCTGAAGCAGAGAGTACATGCTGTTATGACTTTCTTGTTGTTGCTGCTGCTGCTGCTGCTGCTGCCATTGTGATCACTTTCGTTGTTGTTATTACTGCTGTTGATATATACATTATGACAAGCTTCACAGAGACGCAGACAGTATTGATAATAAATCAACAATAATGAAAAGCCTGAAAGTAACTTTTGTCACTGAGGCGGTCACAGATGCTGTTACAATCTTGCGTTAATTAAAGAAGAAAGTCAGAAGATAGAATTGTTTAGAGTTGACTGTTTAGTGCTAACGACATCCAGATGCTGGTGTGGGTTTGTGTCATATTCAAAGAAGAGATTTTCAGTCTACTTTTTTTCGTTCCTCGGCTAGAGCTCCGAATTCACCAATGCTGAGATTTTGCGTATGCGACCGTTTTTGCCCTCCATGAAGGTAGCCGCATTCCGACTTTGAGGCTGTCTGCTGGGTATCTTAGTGTTTCCGTAACCCAGCAAACGCTGACATTAATTACGGGATTTTTGACGTGCATGTTTGTTCTGCATGTGTATATACACGAAGGGAATTAAGGCACTGGCAGTTCTGCACTGGAAGCTGACCTGGAAGATGGTAAAAATCCCCACCCTTGATTTACCAGACGCCGCCAAGATTCAAACCCACGACTTCGTGGACCCAGGGACTGAAGTGGAACGGTCTTAACCACTCGGCTATAGCGTCCGTCTTCAATTTGATTTTTTGTCTAAAGTGCTGGATGGACGTTGTAAAAAAAAAAAAAGCACACGTCAAAGTGTATCAAAAGTAAGTTTTAACCAAATAGAGTGAAAACCGCAAATTTCTGACTTGTGTTAAAAACAGTTGTGGATGAAAGTTGTAAGAACCACAAGCACTCAGCTATCCAAGGCATCCATCGGCTCTGCACATCTCCCTCCTCTGAGGTGCAGAAAGCCTAGCGAGGGCAGCGCCTGCTGTGGCCTTGTTTCTTGTCGCTGAATCAAGAGTGCACCATTCAAACCGCTCCCATCACACACACACACACACACACACACACACACCCCTCCCTATCCAAACAGGCTTGACTGTCTAGCGTCTGTTAAATTGGTTGCTGGTGTTGGCTGGAATCTGATGCTGAGTTTGTCTTGTGGTGCTCTCTGGTTGTTGGCAAAGCAGCGGTGGAGAAGAGCGGGGCGGCAGGAATGTGGGTGGAAGTTCGTCTGTCTCTAACAGGTGTTTTGTTTAACTCTTGTCCTGGTTTCAGTTCAAACCTGTCTGTTCAATTGTGGACTTGTTCTTCTTCTTTCTTTTTTAACGAATATGCGTCTGGGGTTTTTTATGTCAGTCTTCTTTTGTAGTATTACTAATCTTCTTTCTTGTATTATTGAGCTTATTTATGTTTTATTTTAGTGCGTTCTCTTTTCTTCATTAATCCTTATTTATTGTGCTCTTTGTGCTTTTGATCTGTCCATATTTCTGATATTGAAGGAAAAAATGAAATAACCATTGGTTAGAGCGACAGACTGGAAATCTCACAGCAGTTGAGAGCGCGGGTTCGAATCTCTACTTGCAGTGTCTGTTCCATGAAATTCTTCTCCTGGAGTGAACGATGGCACTGGTCTGTCTATTCTCCTCTGTTTTGTTCATAGCCCCCAACGACCACGAAGGCCATGTCCGGATTGTCAGCCTATTTTACTTCATCAACTCTAAGAACATCCACCTCAAATTCAACATCAACACCATCCAATCCCTTCAAACATCCAACGCCGTCAATCTGGAAAACACACCACTAAATGACAAAATATTTTAAATATTTCAATTTTTAAAGCCAATGAAACCAGGCCGAGCTGAGGGCACCAGCCATTCCCTTTGATTTACCAGCCCCAGGCTACAAAAAAGGGCAAGAAAGGGTATTGACCACTTCAATATTATTTGACATATGGGCACATAACACGGCAGAATGAACCTCCTGTTCCCATCCCAGTTCTTCCCATCACTGCCTGGTCACCAGAACAACACAATGCAGGCAACATGTCCTATAATGCATGAAAAGAAAACGTTTGAAAGTTTTGATAGGAAAAAGACAGGCAAATTGACTGAGGCAAAATAGCAAGAGAATATGCTATAAAAAAATATTAACTTGGACATAGAAAGGGAAATTCTGCAGCATTCAGAAGGGGGGGATAGTTTGTACTTAATGATTGCATCCCCAGAGAAAGCTGTCCTCCAATTTCTTAGCGAGAATGATGAACAAGTCTCGTGTACAACACTCACACTGCGACGCGCACACACACTCTTTCAACGTGAAGACTTCTGCACACCCTTTCCACAAGACAGGTGATGTGTGTGATTGACAGAGTGTCACGCATAGTCCCCTGTGTGTGTGTTGTGTCGTTGCTGTTTGTGTGTGTGAGTGTGTTGAGTGTTGTGTGTTACTCTGGTCCTGTGAGTGATGCTGTGTCTGCTGTTGTTGTTGCCGATGTGAGTGTGTGTGTGTGTCAGTGTGGTGATGTGTGTGTGTGTAGTGAGTGAGTGTCGGGTGTGTGTGTGTGTGTGTGTGTGTGTGTGTGTGTGTGTGTGTGTGTGTGTGTGTGTGTGTGTGTGTGTGTGTGTGTGTTGTGTGTGTGTGTGTGTGTGTGTGTGTTTTGTGTGTGTGTGTGTGTGTGTGTGGGTGTTGTGTGTGTACCTGGCATGGCTGTGGTGGAGACTGGCTGGTTCACTTGCCAAGACATCACTCCTGAGCACCTCAGAGTAGACACTACGCCCTCGGAAAAGGTACAGGTGTCCCATAACCATTGCAGTCATTGGGCAGCGAGATGTCAGAGACCTCGGCTTCTCCAGGGGCCAGCATATTGAGGGCGGCGCCCATCTCCTCTCCCTCGCTGCTTTACCTTCCCTGACCCTAAAGAGGGCAGGTAACGCACCTGCCTAGAAAGCGAGAAGTCCGGGTTTCAAGTGTGCGGTGGATTGATCCCCGTTTGTGCCCGAAGTTTTCTCCCCATCCACTAAACTAGTCTTTCCGAGCAGTCGATAAAACGAGGTTCCGTGTGCAACATGCAATCAGCGCATGTAAAAGAGCTTACGATAACAAGAGAGTTGTCCTTGATAAAATTATGTGGAAAAGGCCACTCTGATAGGAAAACAAATGCATTTGCAAACAGGAAAATATAAAATAAAAACGGGTGGCGCTGCTCTTGTGGCGACGCTCTCTCCCCCGGGAGAACAGCCCGAATTTCAGGCAGAGAAATCTGCCGTGACTGAAAGAAAGTGGCACACAAAAGTGTAGGCTAGCCAAAGTCAGTGCTTTGTGTGTCACCATCCAAAGCATCGTCAGTGCTTTGTGTATAATCACCATCCAAAGCATCGTCAGTGCTTTGTGTATAATCACCATCACATATCATTGTCGGTGCTTTGTGTATGATCACCACCCAAATCATCGTCAGTGCTTTGTGTATGATCACCATCACAAATCATCGTCAGTGCTTTGTGTATGATCACATCACAAATCATCGTCAGTGCTTTGTGTATCACCATCACAAATCATCGTCAGTGCTTTGTGTATCACCATCACAAATCATCGTCAGTGCTTTGTGTATCACCATCACAAATCATCGTCAGTGCTTTGTGTATAATCACCATCACAAATCATAGTGCTTTGTGTATGATCACCATCACAAATCATCGTCAGTGCTTTGTATATAATCACCATCCAAATCATCGTCAGTGCTTTGTGTATTATCACCATCCAAATCATCGTCAGTGCTTTGTGTATGCTCACCATCCAAATCATCGTCAGTGCTTTGTGTATGGTCACCATCACTAATCATCGTCAGTGCTTTGTGTATAATCACCATCACAAATCATCGTCAGTGCTTTGTGTATCACATCACAAATCATCGTCGGTGCTTTGTGTATCACCATCACAAATCATCGTCAGTGCTTTGTGTATGATCACCATCATAAATCATCGTCGGTGCTTTGTGTATGTTCACCATCACAAATCATCGTCAGTGCTTTGTGTATGCTCACCATCACAAATCATCGTCAGTGCTTTGTGTATGCTCACCATCACAAATCATCGTCAGTGCTTTGTGTATGATCACCATCCAAATCATCGTCAGTGCTTTTTGTATGATCACCATCCAAATCATCGTCAGTGCTTTGTGTATGATCACCATCCAAATCATCGTCAGTGCTTTGTGTATGATCACCATCACAAATCATCTTCGGTGCTTTGTGTATGATCACCATCCAAATCATCGTCAGTGCTTTGTGTATGATCACCATCCAAATCATCGTCAGTGCTTTGTGTATGATCACCATCACAAATCATCGTCTGTGCTTTGTGTATCACCAGCACAAATCATCGTCAGTGCTTTGTGCATGCTCACTATCACAAATCATCGTCGCTGCTTTGTGTATGCTCACATCACAAATCATCGTCAGTGCTTTGTGTAGCACCATCACAAGTCATCGTCAGTGCTTTGTGTATGCTCACCATCACAAATCATCGTCAGTGCTTTGTGTATCACCATCACAAATCATTGTCAGTGCTTTGTGTAATCACCCTCCAAATCATCGTCAGTGCTTTGTGCATGCTCACCATCACAAATCATCGTCAGTGCTTTGTGTAATCACCATCCAAATCATCGTCAGTGCTTTGTGCATGCTCACCATCACAAATCATCGTCAGTGCTTTGTGTAATCACCATCCAAATCATCGTCAGTGCTTTGTGCATGCTCACCATCACAAATCATCGTCAGTGCTTTGTGTTATCACCATCCAAATCATCGCCCTCACCTCTGAAGTCTGGCCTCACTGCTCTCAAAGTGCAGTGTCTGTGAAATGAGTTGCCTGCCGGTGTTTGTTGGAATCGGATAGCATACTGAGTTTGTTGTCTACTCTTGGCTTACTCACAAGCATCAGCATACAAATTTATAGAACATGGCGTCAACAGCTGGGATGGGAATGCATTAGTGTCAAACATTGATTTTTTGTTCTTAACTATTTTCTGAATATTTTCCTTGGCTCGTGTTAAGCTGGTTTCTGATTCTTTTTTCATGCCGTCTCCTGTTTTTCCTGCCAGTCAATTTAGATGCTTCGCATTCCTCAGTGTTACTTGTTTTTCATAGCGTTTATTTCATTCTATTTTTGATTCATCCACTTTTCGAATTCTTATTCTATTCCGATGATGTTTTGTTTGTTTCAAAACCTTGTCTCAAACTTGTCTAACACATCAATCTGTCACCTTTCAATAAACTAATCAGAGCTATAGATGCATATCACTAACATAATGTAATAATAATAATAATAATAATAATAAATGGAATTGATATAGCGCTGTATCTTGCACAGACAAATCAAAGCGCATTGTAAGTGCTCATGCATGCGTTCATGCACATATACATGCACATCACATAATTGTATGCACACATACTAATACAGTTTGTGATCATTCTGCCCCTTTGTATTCGTGTAAGGAGGGTGTGTGCATGTGTTTGTGTTCCTGTGTGCGTGCATGGATGTGGGTGTGTGTTGGCGCGTGTGCGCGCATGTGTGTGCGTGCGCGCGCGCGCGTGTGTGTGTGTTTACAGGTGCATGCACAAAGTACGAGTGTGTGAACAATTGATGTATTTATGTACATTTTTCCCCATTGCTCATTCACCCAGAACAGACAAAAACAGTGATAGGCCTACTGCCTACTGCCTCTGTTCCTGCTTAAGTGGCTCTTTTGTTTTGCTTTCAGTACATCTGAGCTCTCTCTCTCTCTCTCTCTCTCTCTCTCTCTCTCTCCTCTCTTCTTCCCTCTCTCTCCCCCTCTCTCTCTCCTCTCTCCCTCCAAGCAGTTAGTGTCTGCAGTGTTCTTCTCCCTCTCCCTGGCGCCTCAGTGGTCTATTGTCATGGCGGAACCTGCCGCCCAAAGATACCTTGTCGGCAACTTGTTTCAAGCATTCGACACCTTGTTCCCCCACCCTAAGCTAAACTCTATGGTGCTTGATGTTTACTCTTGGTTCTGGTGAAAAGACTGACAGCGTTACTTTTTCTTTGAAGTCTTTGCTTGCCACGCTATCACTCGATTTGTCTTTTGTTTGGGGGTTTTTTGGTAGGGATGGGGGTTAAACAATGTTAGCTTTTCTTAAGGCACATTGCACTTTGCAAACAATTAACAGATGGTAGATTAAGTATAGGATGTCACAGTGAAGTATGCTGATAGCCGAACAGATTGGAAATCAGACAGTCATTTTGCAGTAAATTGCATATAATTAACAGTTCAGTTATCAAAAAGTTGATCAAAATACTAGGATAAATCTCTCTCTCTCTCCTCTCTCTCTCTCTCTCTCTCCTCTCTCTCGCTCTCTCTTCTTCTTTGTGTGTGTCTCTCTCTGTCTGTGTCTGTCTGTGTCTCTCTCTCTCTCTCTCTTGTTCCTTTTTTTGTCTGTGTTGTTTCAACTTTGTCATGGTAGAAAGACTGTGAGTCAAGCTGGTGAATAGAATAATGATAATTTGCGATGACAGTGGAAAAAAGGCTAGCGATCAGGTCACGCTCGAGAGACGTCCGCTTATCCTCCCCTGACGCAGTTGTATTCAGAGATGGGGTGATGAAGACTAAGAGCAGCTTGTGGAGGCGGGGGGGCGGGCGGGGGGGAAGGGGGGCCGACCAGGACAGGCAGAGTGCACAAGAACAGACAGACAGAAAGCAGGAGCATGCGCAAGATGTAAAAGACACACACAAAACAGAAAGAATGAATAAACGATAAATTAAAAAATTATGATGAACGAACGGATAGAAAGAAGAAAGAAAGAAAGAAAGAATGAAGGAAGCCAGCATACAGACAGCAGACAGACAGACCAGAGAGAGCACGTTCAGCACTTCAGATAGACAATGATCCCAGTAACCAGTGAGGAAATAAGACATGCCAACAGGGTAGAAAAACCACTGAGAAATCAGACCAAGCCGTTCCCACCCTCCGCAAGAGGACGTCCTCCCTCCTTCCCTCTTGGCACTGCGTTTTTATTCAGGGAGATGGAGTGATGGAGAACTAACTGTATGCCATCTTTTAGTCACGGCAGATTTACCTACGTGACAAGTTAGTCTGCTCTCCTCGAAGACGCTCGCCACAAGAACACCCAGACCCACTTATTTCTTCTTTTCTTTTGCTGCGGTGAAATATGTTTCCCTCAGGTGCTTTTCTACAAATTTTGGGGACAACTCTCTGAGCCGTAGTTCTTTAGTGCGCTAATTTTATGCTGTAACAGACATGGTTATCGTCTCATCAAAGACTAGCACCAGACCAATCACTAATGGTCTTGTGGATGGGGGGATAAAGTTTCTGACGCAATGGGGATCAAACATCTTAAACGGACTTTTTGCTTTCTATGCAGTTGCTCACCTTCAAGCCACCAATCGAATTCTGTTTGTATACTGTTTGTGTTGTGGAGTAAGGAGGGTTTGAGGATCGATTTTTTTTTGATGTGTATGTGCATATGGCCTGATTGTATAACCAAATGTGTTGGAGCTAGATTATGTGTTGTGTATGTGTGTGTACGTGTGTGTGTGTGTTGTTGTCGTGTGTGTGTGTGCGTGCGTGCGTGCGTGTGTGTGTGTGTGTGTGTGTGCCTGTGTGTACATGGAAGTATACACACATGCGTGTTTATGTTTGCATAACCGCACAAAACCATGTCTGTGTGTATGTGGGTACGCAAATCTGTGTTTTTCAGTTTTTGTTCTGGTGTCAGCGGGCGATGAATGGAGGTGGGCGCTTGTTGCTCCAGTCGTTCATTCACACAGAGAAAACAAACACAGAAGTAAGCCTAAACAAATTTCCTTTGGTTTCCATTAAGATAGTTCCTTCCTTGCTTGTTAGGTGCATCTGAACACTGAGTGTGTGTGTGTGTGTGTGTGTGTGTGTGTGTGTGTGTGTGTGTGTGTGTGTGTGTGTGTGTGTGTGTGTGTGTGTGTGTGTGTGTGTATGTGTGTGTGTGTGTGTGTGTGTGTGTGTGTGTGTGTGTGTGTGTGTGTGTGTGTGTGTGTTGTGTGTGTGTGTGTGTGTGTGTGTAAGCAGTTTGTGTCTGCATTGTTGTTCCACATTTTTCCTTGGCGCCTGGATTGTGTTTTTACATGCGAAACCTGCAGCCCAAAGACACCCTCATCGGCAACTTGTTTGAAGCATTTGACAGATTTTCCCCCTCAACTCCCGACCAAACCTTCATGCGGTCTCATGTTTACTTTTGGTTCAGGTCAAACCGACTCAGAGTGACTTCTCTTTGAAGTCTTTGTTGTCGATGTTTTCCATTGCCTGCGTTTGCAAACAAGCTGATTTAAAGGCGCAATATCCACTATAAACAATGTGAAGAAGTTCTATTTCAGGTATGTGTTGTTAGTGTGACGTATGCTGACAGATGTAGGACAACAAAAATTAAGATGTTTTAGAGTAAATCAGGGTCAGGTCAGAGACTCCCTCTGCTACTGGTAACCATGTAACCCAGTACCATCTGCCACATGTGGGGAGTAAACCCAATCAAAAAATCCGACCTGGAGAGGGATGGGCTCCGCCAGGTTTGATTTGCCCAAGATACACCCATGACAAAGACATCCAGAATTTCCATACCGGATCGGTCGTCGCCCGGGTTACCAAGGACCGCGCCTTCTGTTGCTCATCAGGACAGAGGTCGAAAGTATGCTACTGATGTAAAACACAACAAATCCGTGCCAGAAACAACACCATCATTGGCACATGGAATGTACGGACACTAAGAGCTGCAGGCAAAGTGGAAGCACTGACACATGAGATGTCCAGATATCAATGGCACATCCTTGGGCTCTGCGAAGTAAGGTGGAAAAACATGGGAGAAACAACGACCCAGGAAGACCACAAATTATACTACAGTGGAAAACAGGATAAACATGAACACGGCGTGGGGTTTCTCGTTCACAAAGACACCGTGAACACCGTCATGAGCTGTCAGCCTGTGTCCAGCAGACTTATTACCATCCGTCTGAGAGCAACCCCCTTTAACATAACTATAGTACAGGCATACGCCCCTACACCAGACTGCACAGATGAAGCCATAGAAGAATTTTATGACCAGCTACAAGAGGTTCTGAATCAAACTCCCAAGAAAGACATCCTCGTTGTGCAAGGTGACTGGAACGCCAAGGTAGGAGAAGATGCATGGAAAGATTGGGAGGGCGTTTGTGGGCCACATTGTAATAACCAATCA
Source organism: Rapana venosa (assembly GCA_028751875.1). Classification (NCBI taxonomy): domain Eukaryota; kingdom Metazoa; phylum Mollusca; class Gastropoda; order Neogastropoda; family Muricidae; genus Rapana; species Rapana venosa. The sequence goes on along the minus strand of CM054135.1, from coordinate 99,009,366 downwards.
AATGAAAGAGGCTTAAGACTCCTGGAGTTTGCCAGCAACAACCACCTCCAGCTAGTGAATACACTTGGCCCACACAAGAAATCCAGAAAATGGACATGGCATAGCCCAAATGGAGAACACCACAACCAAATAGATTACATCATGGTGAAAAGACGGTTTCAGTCTAGCGTTAACATCGCACAGACACGAAGTTTTCCAGGAGCAGACATAGGGAGTGATCATGATCTTGTGATGGTGACTTTCCGACTACGTCTAAAGAAAATCCACAAGCGGAACAACATCAGGATCAAATTTTACCTCGAGAAGCTGAAGGACCCAGAGGTAGTAGACATTTTTCAAGCAAGGATAGGTGGAAAGTTTGCAGCACTCTCTGTGATAGACTCAGACATAGATACACTGACGAATAGTTTCAATACAGCAGTGACTGAAACAACAAGCGAGCTTCTTGGCAAACACCGACCAGTCAAAAAACCATGGGTCACACCTAACATCCTACAACTATGCGACAAGCGTAGAGAGTTGAAGAAAAAGAAAAATGAAACAAAAGAAAGAGCAGAACAATATAGGGCAGTCAACAAAAGAATCAGGAAGTCCATGACGGAGGCAAAAGAGAAATGGATCGGTGAACAGTGCCAAAACATTGAAGAGAACATCAAGAAAAACAATAGCAAGAAAGCATATCAGCTGGTGAAAGACCTGACTAGCACAAAACAGGGAAAAGGTTTAACAATCCAAGACAAAAATGGGAAATGTCTCACTGACGACCAGGATATTCTGAACAGATGGACAGAATACTGCTCCGACCTGTATAACTATAGAACCGCAGGAGATCAGAAGTCCTTAATGTACCCGCAAGCAAAGACACAGACAGTCACCCTATCCTCCGAGAAGAAGTGGAAACAGCAGTCAGATCGCTGAAAAAGGGAAAGTCAGCAGGGGCTGACAACATTCCAGCTGAGTTGGTTCAAGCTGGAGGGGAAGCCATGATCAGCGACCTACTAAGAATCTGCAACAAGATCTGGCAGACAGGAAAATGGCCAACACCATGGACACAGTCACTCATCATCACCCTCCCCAAGAAAGGAAATCTACAACAATGCCATAATTACCGCACATTCAGCCTCATATGCCACCCAAGCAAGGTCATGCTGCAGATAATATTGAATAGACTGAAGCCACAAGCAGAGACCATCATTGCTGAGGAACAAGCAGGTTTCAGAGCAGGGCGCAGCACAACAGAACAGATATTCAACCTCAGAATACTATGTGAGCGGTACCTTCAACATCAACAAGACCTTTACCACGTATTTATCGATTTTAAGAAGGCATTTGACAGGGTGTGGCATGCAGCTTTGTGGGCAACCATGAATTTGTACAGCATCAATGCAAACCTGATCAGAGTCATCAAACAGCTGTACAGCGAGGCCACCAGTGCAGTGTACTACAACAACAACATTGGAGAATGGTTTCGAACAACAGTTGGAGTAAGGCAGGGCTGTCTACTCTCACCCACTCTTTTCAACATCTTCCTTGAGAGAATCATGGCTGATGCACTGGAACATCATGAAGGATCAGTCAGCATTGGTGGCAGAACGATCACAAACCTCCGCTTCGCAGATGACATTGATGGAATAGCAGGATCAGAAAAAGAGCTTGCCAGCCTAACAGAACATTTGAATAAGGCCTTCAAAACATACGGCATGGAAATCAGTGCAGAGAAGACCAAACTGATGACTAATAACACCAACGGCATTAGCACTGATATCAGGGTTAATGACCAGAAGCTGGAAACAGTTCAAAGCTTCAAGTACCTGGGAGCCATTGTATCAGACCAGGGATCCAAGCCAGAAGTAGTATGCGGGACTGCACAGACAATAACAGCTTTGTCAAAACTAAACACCATCTGTGGAGATAAAAATATCTCACTTATCTCCAAGATCAGACTAATGCGCTCCCTTGTCATATCCATATTTCTGTATGCCTGTGAATCATGGACCCTGACTGCAGATTTGGAGAGAAGAGTACAAGCGGTGGAGATGAGATGCTTTCGGAGACTCCTTGACATCTCCTACAAAGACCACATAAGCAACAAAAGCGTGCATAACAGAATCCAGCAAACCATTGGACCCTATGAGAACCTTCTAACGATCGTGAAAAAACGTAAACTTAAATGGTATGGGCATGTCACAAGATCCAAAGGACTTGCAAAGACAGTTTTACAAGGCACTGTCCAAGGAGGAAGAAGAAGAGGCAGACCAAGGAAGAGCTGGGAGGATAACATCAGCGAATGGACAGGCCTAGAACTCAACAAAACCCTGAGAAAGGCAGAAAAGAGAGAGGAATGGAGGGAACTGGTTGTTGAGTCTTTGAGGGTGCCCCCACGGTCGTCAGATTACGGGACAGATAGATAGATAGATAGAGTAAATCAGGCGGCATTGAAAAATTTCTCATCTGGAGGTAAATTAGAAATAAACTAACAAAAAGTAATCTGAAAATCTGTCTATGTGTCTGCCTGTCTGCCTATCTGTTTGTCTTTCTTCTCCTCTGTCTGTCTGTCCATCTCTGTGTCTTTATGAGTGCTATGTGTGTTTATGAGTGCACACAAGAAAGAAACAGACTTACAGTATAGGAGGGAGGGAGGGAAGGAAGAAGAAGTGAGGGAAGGAATTGAGAGAAAAGAGAAGAGAGACAGAGACAGAGAAGAAAAAGAAGTAGAAGTGACTTACAAGACAGACAGACAGAGCGGAGACAGAGAGAGACACACACACACAGGGACACAAGGAGAGACAGACAGACAAACAGGCAAAGATAACAGAACAGAAAGAGGGAGAGTGAGGGAAAGCTAAAAACAAGTAGAAGGGAAGGAAGTTGACATAACAGACAGACAGACAGACAGGCAGATAGACAAAAAGAATGAGTCAGTGTTTCATGAAAGAAAATTATCAGGAAAGAAAAACAAGGGAGAAAATAAATTACAGACCAGACAGGGAGATAACTGCTGACGAAACACACCAAACAGTTTCCAACTTCCACACAACACATATCTGTTAGTGTTCCTTGTTTGTTGTGCACTGAGGTTTTTGTTGTGGGCTGTTTGATTGTTGGTGGTGTTGGTTCTTTTTTTTTTGGGGGGGGAGGGGGTGTGAGGGGGGAGTTGCGGGTGGAAGGGATGGAAAGGGAGTGGGGAAAAGGAGGGTTTATAAATTTGTTTCTTTCTTTGTTTCTTTGTCTGCTTGGTTTTGAAGGGGCTAGGGTGGAAATATTTCTTTTTAGTTTGTGCTTTTAACACCAGCATAAATATGTGTGGAGAGAGAGGGAGAGTAATACTGATAGAGGGAAAGACACAGGGAATGAATAAACCTTTTTATATTGAGGGAAAAGAATAAGCAGAAAGATAGATAGATAGATAGATAGATAGATAGATAGATAGATAGATAGATAGATAGATAGATAGATAGATAGATAGATAGATAGATAGATACAGAGCCTGTATGTATATATGTGTTATCTGTCTGAAGTTCTATCGTTCTGTCTGTCTGTCTGTCTGTGTGTTATGTGCCTGGCTGGCTAGCTGTGCAAGGATACAGAGCTGTATCAGAAAAGAGGAGCAGGCAGAAAATAAATTGCAGGTGAACCAACAGATAGGCAGTGGGGTAGGAGAACTCATAGGGCTCAGCTTCACCACCACAGCTCTCTCTATAGGCACTGCTTCGCTTCACGGCATCTTACGGTAGATTTTCTGTCAGCTGAAACGAGCTTCTGTCCTGATCTAGAAAGTGTGTGTGAATGTGTGTGAGCGCGCGCACATGCATGCGTACGTGTGTGCGTGCGTATCCGCTTGGCTGCCTGCCTGCGTGCATAAATGCGTGCATAGATGGGTGCATGTGTGTGTATGTTTGTTTGTTTGTGTGCGCATGTTGGCAAGCGCACATTGGTGTTGCTGCACTCATATGTGACGCTAACCTTGCAGCAGGTTGAATGAACAGCAGATCTTTTCATGTAAAATGAAGACATACAGGTCAGATTTGTCTCCTAACAATGCAGACTGAAAATGTTTGCTTTCTTCCTGCAGACGCGGTTTGTTTGGGGAGGGAGGAGGGGTCTGTCTCTTTCTCGGGGGTGTATTTTATTTTGTTTTATTTGCTTTTGCTTATCTAGTTGTTGTTTCCTTTTGTTGTTCCCGGAAGGTGGGCAGTTACGTTTGGGATTTTGTTGTTGTTGTTGTTAGTTTGGTTTGGTTTGGTTTTATTTTTTGTTTGTTTGGGGTGTGGGAGGTGGGTTTTGTGTTTGTTTGTTTGTTTGTTTGTTTTGGGGGGGTGTTTTGTTTGGGGGTTTTTTGGGGGGGATGTGTTTGGGGGTTTTTTTTGGGGGGGTTGCTTTTTTCGGAGGGGGGCTTGTTTTGTGGATGAGGAGGGGGTACTTTTGTTTTCTAGTTTTCTTTTGTTCTTGTTTTATTTATGTATTTATTTATTTACTTATATGAATATATATATATATATATATATATATATATATATATATATATATATTATATATATATATATATATATATATATATATATATTTGTATTTTAACTTGTACTGCTGATTTCAGCCTTCTGTCTGATACGAAAGACTAGTTCCAAAATCAAAATAGTCCAGGTATCTATAAAGAAGAGATAAACACTGTCTTTGAATAAGATGGAAACGAGAGATGAACTCTCTCTTTTGAACGAGATTGGAACTCTAAAATTCTCTCTTTATAGCAGTCGTGTTTTACCACTGGACCACCATCAAAGTGAAGGTTTTCTTTACAGCACAGATCTCTGTTGCGCCCCCTTATCAGTGACGGAGACACACTTGTTCCTTGTATCAAACTGCTGGGGAAAACAGGGCTCTTTCTGATGGATCGGATCTGTAGACGCCTGCTTTTGCCGCTAGGCTGATGTGTCCTACAGAACATTGCCTTCTTCTGCTTTGAGACAGAACCTGTGTTTGTCTCTGCCTGTCAATAGATATCAGTCTCTTTCTAATCTTTGCCTGTCTCTCTGTCTGTTTCTGTACGTCTCTGTCTCTGTCTGTCTGTGTCTTTGTCTCTGTGTCTCTCTCTGTCTCTCTCTCTTTCTTTCTTTCTCTCTTGTCTCTTTGTCTCTGTCTCTCTGTCTCTGTCTCTCTCGTTTGTAATATACATTCTTTCATGAGGAGCAATGGCCTATACATGATTAGATTAACGGAGTCGAAATTGGAATCATAATCTCTCTCTCTCTCTCTCTCTCTCTCTCTCTCTCTCTCTCTCTCTCTCTCTCTCTCTCTCTCTCTCTTGTGTATGCGCTTGCGTACTTGTGTGGATGCGTGCGTTTGTGCGCGTATGTATGTGTGTGTGCCTGCGTGTGTATTTGTGTGTTTTTCCGTTAGCCTGACTGTTTCTGTTAGTGAGTATGGCGTGTTGGTGTGTCTGGTTTCTGTGCCTGTTGTAATGAAGACAGGAAGAGAGCGCCACCGCACAGTGGCGGGCTGTGTGAGCATGCACGATGCTGGCTGTGGGTGTGGAAGATCCCCCCTCAACATGACGGCTATCTGGACAGACGGCAGACTGACTATAGGGTCGGTTTTGTTGGATGGTGGGCCTTGAAGTATCTATCCTATTCAGCGATTAAAAAAATGAACTAAATACATACACACACGCGTGCACACACACAAACACGAATGCACGCACACGCACGCACACACACACACACACACACACACACAAACACACACGCGCGCGCGCGAGACAGGGTACATTTGTGCGTATCTATTTATTTCTTACAAACGTAACAACAAACAAACAAACAAACCATTATTTTTCCGTTGATCAAACAAACAGCAGAGTACAGAAGACAGTTAAGTGTGTTCCCTCTCTGAGATCTGTCATCAGGAGCAGTTCATGGCTGACTGGCACTTCACAGAAGTGCTGTATACATGGGGGGAATGGGGTGGTGATGACAGAGGCACGACAGCCTGTCATGCCATACAAAAACTTTTTTTATTCCTTACCTGAACGTTTCTGTCAGCAGTTGGGACTTTTCAATCTCGTGGGCTTTTTTTTAACTTTTGCTGTTACTATTTTCTTTCTTTCTTTCTTTCTTTGTGTGTTTTATTGTGCTGCTATCATTGCGTCTTCTCTTTGATCTCTGAGTATATCTGTATTTCTGTCTGCGTGTGTATTTTGTCTGTCTTTCTGTTCGTCTCTGTCTGGTTGGCTGGCTGGATTGCTGTCTGTCTCTATCTGTCTCTGTCTCTGTGTCTGTCCAGTTGGCGCTTTCTCTATCTCTATCTCTCTCTCTCTTCTCTCTCTCGCTCTCTCTCCCTCTCCCTTTCCCTTTCTCTCTCTCTCTCTCTCTCTCTCTCTCTCTCCCTCCTCCTTTCTCTCTCTCTCTCTCTCCTCCTCTCTCTCTCTCTCCTCCCTCTCCCTTTCCTTTCTCTCTCTCTCTCTCTCTCTCTCTCTCTCTCCTCCTCCTTTCTCTCTCTCTCTCTCTCTCTCTCTCTCTCTCTCTCTCTCTTCTCTCTCTCTCTCTCTCTCTCTCTCTCTCTCCCTCTCCCTTTCCCTTTCTCTCTCTCTCTCTCTCTCTCTCTCTCTCTCTCTCTCTCTCTCTCTCTCTCTCTCTCTCTCTCTCTCTCTCTCTCTCTCTCTCTCTCTCTCTCTCTCCCTCTCCCTTTCCCTTTCCCTTTCTCTGTCTGTCTGTCTCTCTCTCTCTCTCTCTCTCTCTCTCTCTCTCTCTCCTCTCTCTCTCTCTCTCTCTCTCTCTCTCTCTCCCCCTCTCCCTTTCTCTCTCTCTCTGTCTGTCTGTCTGTCTGTCTCTCTCTCTCTCTCTCTCCTCTTCTCTCTCTCTCTCTCTCTCTCTCTCTGTTTCCTTCACTTGCCTTTTTGCCTTGCCCACTGTATGTATTGTGGCCAAAGGCCAATGTACATTAAACCTGTTCAGTTTTCTCTCTCTCTCTCTCCTGAATATTTGTGAGCATACTGGATAAGAGATAGACAGATAGTCGGACATCCAACCATATAGACACAGATTCAGACAACGACAGAAGACTGGTACTTTTCCGTAAAATCTCCAAACGTTTTTATCCTGACTACATCCCACCCCCATAACATACACTGTATCTTTCTCTGTCCACAGGTCTCCATCTTCACCTAAACCCCACCAAGCCCCATCAACCAACGAACCAACCAGCCAACCAGCCAACCAGCCAACCAATCAACCAGCCAACCAACCAGCCAACCAACCAGCCAGCCAACCAACCAGCCACCATGCTGATCCCAAAACCCCACCCCTTAACCCTGACCCTAACCTTCCTCCTCCTTCTCAGCACGCACCTGAGACCCGCCTGCCCTCAGGACACTGCCCAGGGTTGGCCCTGCCCGGCCCCCTGCCAATGCAGAGAGGACCACGTGGCGCAGGTGGGCCGCACCTACGCGGTGCTGTGTTCGGGGCAGAGGGGGCTGAAGACGCTGCCGGACCTGAGGCCCCTGGTGGGGGAGGTTCAAGTGCCCGTCCTGCTGAAGGTCGATTACTGTGACGTGGGCAACGTCTCTCGCAGGGATTTTCCGCCAGGTTGGGCGTTTTGTTTCGTGGGGGAGATTGGGGGATGGGGGGGGGGGGGGGGATGGGTACGGGAGGGTTGATTAGTTGGAGGTGGTGGTGGTTGGTGGTTGTGATGGTGGTTGGTGGTGATGATGGCGGTAGGGGTAATGGTGGTGGTTGGTGGTTGTGGTGGTGGTGGTGGCGGTAATGATGATGGTAGTGGTTGGTGTGATGGTGTGATGGTGGTGATGATGACGATGATAGTTGCATTGCTGTTTTGGTGGGGGGTGGGGGGGTAGGATGTAGGTGGATGGGTAGGGGGATGGTGGTGGTGGTGGTGTGTGTGTGTGTACGCGCGTGTGCGTGCGTGCGTGTGTGCGTGCGTGCGTGTGTGCGTGCGTGTATGTGTGTATGTGTGTGTGTGTGTCAAAAATTGGTTTCAATATTGTAGTTACCAAACAAGCCTTGTTTCAGAGGAAAAGCTCACTGTTGAAATCCGACCCACTAACATCGCCAGAAAAACAAACTCAAGCTAAAAATCTGTTCACAATGATTAAGCACCCCACCAGTGACCTAGTTTCAGAATGTAGGGTCTAGTGTTGAAGCCATTAGCTTTTCCCCATAAATACACTGACACTGAAGGCCATACAAACAACATTGAAGCTCCCCACCAGTGACCTAGTTTCAGAATGTAGGGTCTAGTGTTGAAGCCAACAGCCTTTTCCCCATAAATACACTGACACTGAAGGCCATACAAACAACATTGAAGCTCCCCACCAGTGACCTTGTTTCAGAATGCAGGGTCTAGAGTTAAAGCCAATAGCTTTTCCCCATAGATACACTGACACTGAAGGCCATACAAACAACATTGAAGCTCCCCACCAGTGACCTTGTTTCAGAATGCAGGGTCTAGAGTTGAAGCCAATACCTTTTCCCCATAGATACACTGACACTGAAGGCCATACAAACAACATTGAAGCTCCCCACCAGTGACCTAGTTTCAGAATGCAGGGTCTAGAGTTGAAGCCAATAGCTTTTCCCCATAGATACACTGACACTGAAGGCCATACAAACAACATTGAAGCTCCCCACCAGTGACCTTGTTTCAGAATGCAGGGTCTAGTGTTGAAGCCATTAGCTTTTCCCCATAGATACACTGACACTGAAGGCCATACAAACAACATTGAAGCTCCCCACCAGTGACCTTGTTTCAGAATGCAGGGTCTAGTGTTGAAGCCATTAGCTTTTCCCCATAGATACACTGACACTGAAGGCCATACAAACAACATTGAAGTTCGTTCCTCGGCTAGAGGCTGGAGGTTTACCCGTGGTGAGATGTTGTGTATGCGAAGGTTTTCCCACCATTAAGGTAGCGGACATACGACTTCAGGGATGATGTCTAAACACGACACCAGTGTACATGCGGGTTTTATTTTCAGTTTTGTCCTCCATTCCTACTGGCACGCAAAAGCCTACTCTTTCAAAAGACGGAACAGGGTTTTACATGTGCGCCAGATCTTCTGCATGCTTTCAGACACAGGACCTCGGTTGCTAGTCTCATCGAAGGCCTGTCCAGGGAGTGAAGTCGATACTGGTAATGCCTCGGTGGCGGCACGAACCCTGGCTGACAGATGGAGAGCTCAACGCTCTATCCACCTGGCTATTCTGCTCCCTGAAACACATGTGTGATGCAGGAAAGCTAACTTTGTGTGTGAAATCCCCTATCAATAATCTGTGTCATGACAAGATGTGATACTGGAGTGCCAAACCCATCACATCAGTGTTTAAAGAAAACAGGCATGCATTTCAAGTCTAGAAGTAAGGTAAGTTTAACATGACGGTGTCGGTGTCCACGTAGATGACAAACAATGTCTTTGAAAAAAAGTCTGCATTCAAGTCGCTGGCACATAGTGTACACATTTCTGTGTCCCCAAGTCACTGACACATAGTGTACACATTCCTATGTCTGCACATTCAAGTCACTGACACATAGTGTACACATTCCTATGTCTGCAAGTCACTGACACATAGTGTACACATTCCTATGTCTGCAAGTCACTGACACATAGTACACACATTCCTATGTCTGCAAGTCACTGACACATAGTACACACATTCCTGTGTCTGCAAGTCACTGACACATAGTACACACATTCCTATGTCTGCAAGTCACTGACACATAGTACACACATTCCTATGTCTGCAAGTCACTGACACATAGTACACACACTCCTGTGTCTGCAAGTCACTGACACATAGTACACACATTCCTATGTCTGCAAGTCACTGACACATAGTACACACATTCCTATGTCTGCAAGTCACTGACACATAGTACACACATTCCTATGTCTGCAAGTCACTGACACATAGTACGCACATTCCTATGTCTGCAAGTCACTGACACATAGTACGCACATTCCTATGTCTGCAAGTCACTGACACATAGTACACACATTCCTATGTCTGCAAGTCACTGACACATAGTGTACACATTCCTATGTCTGCAAGTCACTGACACATAGTACACACATTCCTATGTCTGCAAGTCACTGACACATAGTGTACACATTCCTGTGTCTGCAAGTCACTGACACATAGTACACACATTCCTATCTCTGCAAGTCACTGACACATAGTGTACACATTCCTATGTCTGCAAGTCACTGACACATAGTACACACATTCCTATGTCTGCAAGTCACTGACACATAGTACACACATTCCTATGTCTGCAAGTCACTGACACATAGTGTACACATTCCTATGTCTGCAAGTCACTGACACATAGTGTACACATTCCTGTGTCTGCAAGTCACTGACACATAGTGTACACATTCCTTTGTCTGCAAGTCACTGACACATAGTGTACACATTCCTGTGTCTGCAAGTCACTGACACATAGTGTACACTTTCCTATGTCTGGCAGTCACTGACACATAGTACACACATTCCTATGTCTGCAAGTCACATTCCTATGTCTGCAAGTCACTGACACATAGTGTACACATTCCTATGTCTGCAAGTCACTGACACATAGTGTACACATTCCTATGTCTGCAAGTCACTGACACAGCCATGGTGCACACAGTCATGCCTGTGTCCCCAGGTCTGGCCCTGGCCATCCTGCACCTGAACGGCAACACGGGGCTGAGGATGGCGGCAGACGCCCTGCAGAACGTTCGGGACTCCCTGACCCTGCTGGACATGCAGGCCGTCAACCTGCCCTTCAACGACACGCTCCACTTCCTGTCCGGCTGCAGCAGCCTGCAGGAGCTCAGCCTCAGCTTCAACAACAAAGGTCACGGCCACACGCCCCGCGTCACGGCCCCTCTCTTCAAGGACCTCAACCTCACCGCCCTCACCAAGCTCAAGCTCTACAACTGCGACATCCAGAGTCTGGCCGAGCACGTCTTTGAGGGCGCGGAGACCTTGGAGCTGCTTCACCTGGGTTCTAACAGGATCCAGGAGATGCCTCAGGCTCTAGGTCGGCTTCACCACCTGCAGGTTCTGGACCTGTCCTCCAACGCTCTGTCCCACCTGCCCAACGGAAGCCTGGGCGCCTTGACCCAGCTGAAGGAGCTCAAGCTGCACATGAACGGCATCGATGAGGTGGAGGTGGGGGCTTTTGCTGGAGTGCAGGGCACCCTCAGCACGCTGGTGATGAGCTTCTGTTCCCTGAGGGAAGTCCCCACTGAGGCCATCCGTCCTCTGGTCAACCTGACCACCTTGGACTTGACGGGCAACCTGTTCAGCGCCATTGGTCCTGATGCCTTCGTGGGCTCCTACTGCCTGACGGAACTGTACGTGAGCTCCAGAACCATCTCCTTTGACAAGCTCATGTTCACAGGGCAGAAGTTCTGCATCAAGGATCTGAAGATCCGCCAGGCTGAGCTGACGACAGTGCCTCTGGACCCTATCAAAGACCTGGTCAAGCTCCAGTACCTGTTCCTGGACAAGAACAACATCTCCACGCTGCAGAAGGACGAGCTGAAAGGCATCACGGCCACCTCCATATCGTTCTCTGACAACCCCTTAAACACCATAGAGAAAGGCGCCTTTAACGGGCTTCGCCCCAAACTGGTCCTTCTGCTGGAGAGAACAGAGCTCAGTGACCTGAGCTTCATCTTTGAGTATCCCAAAGACACCTTCCGCTTCCTCAGTCTGTACGAGTCCCCCATACCCTGTGACTGCACCTTAAAACGCATCCTGGAGTCCAGGTCTGAAAACTTCCTGTACGGAACCTGCTCCCACGACGGACGAGCCATCAATCTGAAACACCCCGACCTGTCCAGCATCCTGTCCGAGAAATGCCGGTTTTCACCAGTGACCGTAGTGGCCACACTGCCCACCAAATCCCTGGAGATGGAGTCGGTGCGGCCCTACAGTGTCCAGCCCCAGGTGCAGCAGAGAAATGACCAGGTCATCAGTGACCACCACAAAGAGCCCAGAGAGAAGAAGCGGAGAAAAAGCACGAACACCAAGAAGCCTCACAGCAGCAGTTCCTCTTGTGTCCATTTAGCTCATTCAACACTTTTCCTTCTTTCCTCTTTGGTTTTTCTTGTGGCCACCTGATGTGACTGGAAAATCTGATCCACGTTTTGTCAACAACAAGAACAGCAACAAAGGAAATCAGACAATCAAGGATTTTGTGACGGTTTTTAAATCAGCCACTTTGGAAATTACCAAGAGAGAGATTTTTGCTATAATGAAACAGGTCCTGTGTTCATTTTCCTAAGGGGAAAATGTGGAAGTGCAAACTCCTTTGACATGTGAGATGATTGTGAGATGCTAGCGGCGCTGAAGCCGTTTCATGTCATGTCATGTCAGAGCTGTTCATACGTCATCTGAGAAACCTCCTTCATGTTCCCTCCTTTGGAGAGAGCAAAAGATGGAAGCAGAACTAAAAATGTAAAATATTTTCAATTCATACTGTGCGATTTTTTTCTCTCTGTGTGCATTTAATCTCTCTCTCTCTCTCTCTCTCTCTCTCTCTCTCTCTCTCTCTCTCTCTCTCTCTCTCTCTCTCTCTCTCTCTCTCAGCACAACCTTTTAATAAATGATAAAGAAGAAAATAATCCAATAGGAGTTCATTCTTGAATTGACAATTTCAAAGCACACTATAAAGAAATACAGTGACACTGCTCTCTCAGCTATTTCTAAATACACTGAACATTAATGATGAGTTTGGTTCTTTACCTACAGGTGGCATTTTCTGTATAAAATGTCACGTTAGCAGCGAGCACTTGTGTGTGTTCTTACCCATAGTAAGTGGTAATTTGTCAACAAAAGGAAAGTGAAATCAAAATAAAATCGAAAACCGTAACCATTCTCGTGAAGAAGTTTCTCAGACGCAAAATACAACAGCAACAGAGACGTCACATGGTGCTTTAACGAATTGCTCTCTTATGGAGTGTTGTTCTGGTTAACTTGTACTGTCACTCCATAACTGTGTTGTGAAGCGATCACCTTGCCAGTGCTGAAGACAAGAGTCGGGGGAAAGCTGCTTTGAAGAAGACAGCAGACTTCGCTACAGTCACGACTGTGCTGGCCTTACTTCCGCCTACAACAATGACCTCATCCAGGTTGTGACCTCGGCATGGCCGTATTGACATCATCACCAAAAGATGTGAACACATCAAGGCCTCTGACGTCAGCAAAAGCTGTGAACTGATGAAGGTCCCTGATGTCAGCAAAAGTTGTGACCTCATAAAGGTCGATGACATCAGCAAAAGCTGTGACATAACGAAGATCGATGACGTCAACAAAAGTTGTGACCTAATAAAGGCTACGTAAGCAGATATGGAGAGCCAGAGGATTCCTATTCATTTCGCACCGCACCCTGATCGAACTTTGCCCCAAACTGTAAGTAGACACTGCTGGTCTGGTTATAATGTGACCATAGCTAGGGAGCAGTGCACTATGTTTGCAGCGCTGCTCTTGCCTCAGAAGGACTGTGTTCCAAGGTTCCAGACAGCCTACTGAAGACATATTCCAGCCCTGACAGTGTGCTGGTCTGGTGGTAATTTCATGGCCTTATCCTGGAAACGCAAGGGCGTGAGAGACTGGCTGTGGTCAGCTATCAGATACAGCTGTTAATTGGACTTTTGCTGACGGTGGTAAGAAGTTCGGAGTGGTGTGTGAAGAGATAGTTCAACTGCCTGATGTGAATAACTATTTTGCATTGCAGTGTGAATATTTTTATCAAGGGATTGACGATAATTGCTGTTAAACTGCAGTTTTTTCTTGTTTTTTCTTTTTTGTGTAATATTTTTTGTTTGTATTTTGTTTTATCTTTTTGTTCCATGGAAAATGGGAGATAGATATCATGAAGTTAATCTTCTGTATGGACATCCCAAAATTCGTAAGGCACTATCATAATGTTAATCGCTATAACCTCAAGATATATTGTGTGTGAATGCATGCGTGCGTGCGTGTGTGTGTGTGTGTGTTTATGTATGTGTGTGTGTGTGTGTGTGTGTGTGTGTGTGTGTGTGTGTGTGTGTGTGTGTGTGTGTGTGTGTGTGTGTGTGTGTGTGTGTGTGTTGTTATAGTTAAAGCTTTACCAAAGAAGGAAGTGTTGTCATCAAAACTTGTTGTATGACATACATCACTCCTGACTTGAGCACAGACTTGGTCTGTTTAGGGGTATGCGTTTAGAGAACAGTTATAGGGCGAGAAGTGACAGAGAAATGAATGTGTGCACACACGCACATGTGCCTGCACGCGCGCGCGCCTCTGTGTGTGTGTGGGGGGGGGGGTGTAGGTATGGGTGTGGTTGTGTGTATATGTGTGTATGTACGTGTTTGTGCGTGCGTGTGTGTGTGTGTTGTGTGGTGTTGTGTGTGTGCGTGCGTGCGTGCGTGTGTTGTGTGTGTGTGTGTGGTCGTGCGTCGTGTGTGTGCGTGTGCGTGTGTGCGTGTATGTGTGTGTGCATCTGTGTCTGTGTCTATGACTTTGTCTCGCTATGCGTGAGTCCACATATGTGTCATTTGTTGTGCATGTACACACTTACGACTGAATTGGTAAAGATGCTTATATGACTTGTTGAAGAGCATTTAATCAGCATAGACCCCAAACTGTTGATGCTGTGTACGTGTGTAGCACTGCTTTCTTTTACTGTTGTACGTGTCCCTTGTGCTGTACTAAAATCTTTTCCTGCAATTTTCTAGACTGCAAAACCCAAGTCTAGATCTTCACGTGAAGTGGACCGTAAAGAGATTTCCACCATTGTCCTCTATTTTATGAATATAGACATGTACGTGTTGAGGATAGTGCAGTGTGACACACTGAAGACCTTAGAATCTTTTGAGTTCATCTTGCCAATAAGCGAGAAAGAACGGTTCTGTCTCCTAAAATAGCACAAAGGTAGGTAACTCCAAGCCAGTGACTCTTTTGTCATACAAAAAGAAAAGGTTTAAATACCTTCATGGAAAGAAAATATCGGAGAGAAAATTACTTTGACTTTAACCTCTCTCTCTCTCTCTCTCTCTCTCCTCTCTCTCTCTCTCTCTCACTCTCCTCATCATCTCACCACACACACACACACACACACTCTTCTCTTTCAGGACTCATTCAGAACACTGTACTGAAACCTTCAGACAGTGTGAACATGCTGAACCTTGTGGATCCCTACTCTCTGTACAGACTGCAGATTGCATGCTGGGCAATTTGTGATCATTCCTGTCACAGACCATGGCTGACCTGTTCTTTAAGCAAGACAAGGCAGGCGGGTCTTTACCTGTGTCAACATTCAGGGACTGTCTGCCATCTTTGACATATACTCCTTCAGCCACACAGGAAATGGACCCACCCAGGGACAGTTTGCTATCTTAGACCGAATGAACTGTGCCTTGCAGGCCTATCTTGGCAGCCATTTTGATCATGAAAGGCCCCACAGAAAATGAATGGCGCATGCACGCCTCACGCCTCTGAACACTTGCAGGAAAACTTTCTTTGCCAATTAAACTTTACTAGCCAGTCAAGGGGTCTGGTCTATGGTCTTTCTATATCCTGTTCTAAAGAGTAGATATTATTTTTATTTCACAAAACCGATCAGTAAGCATACACTGTAGTGATCCTACTGAACAAGGCATTTAACCGCACTTGCCATGGTTCTTCTTGGCACCCATGTTTCTGCATGTCTCTCATACCGAGAATGCAGACTTGGTTTTTACCTATGATCCATACCACACACCATTACTAAGATTGTTCTGCTACGAAAGCTGGATGGTTTTTTAAGTGTGCGGGAGATCTGGAGATACTACGCCTTCGTTCACACGGAGATCTCGGTTTAGTCTCAGGAGTCTCGTCCAAAGGACATGCGGGGAGCTGAGTTGCAGCCATTGTCAACTCCATGGGGGAAATTCCTTTAAACAGACACTTTGGCAATGGCTGAAACCTACTCTCTCAATTGCTGATAATCATCAGATCTGATCAGTCTAGATAGTCACGGCAGAAGTGGAAGCGATATTCAGGTATTGAAGCCATGAACATGACTGGCTGGAAGTTACATGCCTTTGTCTATTTGAAAGAAACGCAGTCCACCCTTCTCGCTAATGGGATTGAAAAGCGATCTCCTGCTTCAACTGTTTCTTTCCTATCCATCAGTCTTGCCAGTTGCTCACAACTATCTAAAAGCTCACGACATTAAAACCCAGTGTACCATCGTTCTGACACAGTATGCCACTTTTTTCTGTTTTAGGAAGGAAAAACTGCTTGCCCTTTGCTCTTGCGACAATAAACTGTGTCCTTCTGTCCAAGTTGTGAAAGCGATTTACAAATAGAAACGGATTGGTATAATGTGGATAAACTAATGTATTGTGCGGTGTACTGCGTTATTTTTATCAAGGAGAAATCTTGCCAGATATTTTACCTCGGCGTTAAAATCATCTCTTTGGTTTTCTTGTACGATGTTCATTGCCTCGTAAATTGTACAGATGGTTTGTTTTCTTGTGATCGTGAGCTTCACTTCTTGGTACTTTTCTTGAAGTGTTCACACATATTGGACATGGTTTGTGAAATCGTTTTGTTTCTGGGTTGTGTTTTTATTTCTTTTTTTAGGATATCATGTATTTTTCATGTATTTCTTTTGTTCAATAGTATGTATAATTTTCCTCTGTATCGTATTCTTAAAAGGGTATCACTTATTTAAGATGTAAAGAAACGTTAATTGCATAATACGTCCTTGTGTACTCACCGTTACTTATATTTTGTGCTTGTTATATACAACAATATCCATTGTTACTAAATATAACACCACACAAAATGAATTATAACACCACTCTATCAGAGTCATTTTTTAAAGTATAATTATAATGAATTTCTTGTAAACAGACTGGTTCGTAACGCATCCTCCAGCATCAGCAAAATTTGATATATCATTTTGCATTTGTAAGCCTATGATATTAGTAATGTCTGTGTTTATGGGCACTTGTAATCTTCAACGGATAATGCGAGTAAAAGTGAAGTGAAGTATGTTCTTTCGAGCCAGAAGGCCCATAGAGCCGGAGCTTATCCCGGTTTCTGTAGCGTTAAGCGAACTGATGGTTTTTCACCACCCCTGTGACAGGACGCTAGTCTGTCGCCAGATACTTCCCCAGCAGAGCTGGTACCCACTTGTACACCTGGGTGGAGTGAGGAAAATAGGAGTAAAGTATCTTTCCCAAGGACACAACACCGAGCCGAGCGGGGATCGAACCTGGATCACGAGTTGAAAAAGTGAAGTGACAGAAGGTAAAAAATATGAAACTTGCACTTTGCGTCAGGAACAGCTGTTTGTTTATCACATGTATCTGGCGCCTTTTTTTTTCCTCTTTTGCCTGGAGCAGTTTCAATGGTTTGAAGTGCAGTTGGGTTTGGGTTTTTTGTTGTTTCTTTTTTGTTTGTTTGTTTCATAGTCATATTCCTAAAAGCATATAACCCATAACCCTGAACAGCTTTCTTTTTGTGGGGGGATTTCCCTATATTTTGGAGAGTTTATATAATTCAAATCGAGAGACAGAGAGAGAGAGTCTCTGTCTGTCTGTCTATCTGCCTGTGGTATGTGTGTATGTGTATGTGTGTGTGTGTGTGTGCGTGAGCGTGCACGCGCGCACGAGCGCGTGCACACCCATGCATATATGTTAAGCAATGTCCAGAGGGGAAAAACCAGTTTCTGCTTATCTTTCTCCAAGGGAGGAGAATGATTTCGTGTTTGCTTGCTCTCTCTCTCTCTCTCTCTCTCTCTCTCTCTCTCTCTCTCTCTCTCTCTCTCTCTCATCCTCTCTCTCTCTCTCTCTCTCTCTCTCTCCTCTCTCTCTCTCTCTCTCTCTCTCTCTCGCTCTCTCTCAAAGAAAGGCAGATAGGTATCATCAATGCCATGATGTCATTTCCGCTAAGCGCAGGACTAGCAGCAGCAGCAGCAGCAGCAGAGTGTGAATGAAGTAGATAAGGCAGCAGACCCTCCTGTGGGGTAGGTATCTACCCTACCCTTAAGCCCCTCTGCTGATAACGGGGCTGCCTCTCCCCTATCAAGTTTAGCTCCCGGGCGAAAAACAAATCCATCCTGTGTGATTGTGTGAGTGCATGAACGTGTGGATAGCTCGGTTGATAGAGCTCTGATCTTTTTTTTGTAATGGTTGAAGTTTCAGTTTCATTTAGCCCAGCTCATTAATGAGTTAAGCAGCAACAGCAAATTTTAATCAGTTAGATTGTTTCTTGGGAAATGTCTATTTTTCAACTTAGTCATTTTTTGGTAATGAAAGCTTGTTCTGTGTGACATTAAATATATACATTATTTTTTTTAAGTTAATAGATAAGTGAGTTATGGGTGTACAGTCCCGTTTAGCATTTTTCGAAACGTGCCCTAAACGTGGTCCTAGTTATCTGTAAAGCAAACTGTACATTATTAGTCAACTTGCAATATTAAAATAGCTATTGCAACACATTTTGGGATGCTTTTGCTTCTCACAGGTACTTAAACATGTTGTAAATGTTGTTGTTTCAAGTTGACGTCTCTGACATGTTGCTCCCCAACGACAAATAGACAATGACAATGACAAATTCTTTTATTTCGAGGATAATGAATAAGCACCCATGTGCTTTTTACATCCAGTCCCCGCCCTTAAGGATATATATGATAATAAAATAAAATAAAGCCCATAGCAATACACTTACACAGTTTACGGACAAAATATCTACACAAAAATCCCCACAAAAATCACCGAAGAGAGAGAGAGAAAAAAAAAAGTAGCAACAAGTAAGAAAGAAAGCAGAACAGAAAACACAGAAACAACTGAAAAAATAGCAAGAACCAAGAGCAAAACAAAAACGGCAACAACAACAAGGGGAGAGGGAACAACCGAATAGTCCCCCCTCAAAAAAGCAACAACAACCCCAAACCAAAACCAAAACAGAACCAAACAAAGCAAAACCTCCATAAAATAAAGGAGAACAAACCACGTAAATAGTTTCATTTTGGCTAACAGAAAGAAACGTCAAAAATTCTTTGTGCTTTTATGGGAGGCAACAGCCAATAGGTTATGGGAGCACCTTGACCTTTTAACCTTTTTATCTTCTTTTCGTAACGCTTCGAATTTCTTCATCAGAAATCAAAAAGAGCACCGCACCTGCCCGAAGTCGGAATGCAGCTATCTTAATGACAGGGGGGGGGGGGGGGGGGGGACACGGTGGCATACACAAAATCTCGCCATGGTGAACTTCGGAGCTCTAGTCGAGAAACGAGAAAAAAAATCATAATTAACCTTTGAATATTTATTTCTTCTTTTTTTTCTTGCTTACTTTGTTCTTCCTTCCTTTCCTCGTTTCTCTATCTATTCATTTATTTATTTCTTAAGTTCCTTATTTGTTTGTTTGTTTGTTTGTTTGTTTGTTTGTTTGCTTCTTTGTTTGTTTGTTTGTTTGTTTGTTTGTTTGTTTGTTTGTTTGTTTGTTTAAATCACAGATTTGTTAACAGATATCAAAAAATCTCTCTGCCTTTCTTTCTATCTTTCCCTCTTTTTTTCTTATTCGTTGGTTTCAATCATAGATTTTTTAACAAATATTCAAATCTCGCTCTCTCTGTTTTGATATAAATGCACATTTAGAATTTGTGACAAGAAGATTCAGACTCTATATAATTATCAGAACTAGCAGTTTGTGATTATAACAATAACCTTGACATAGACCACGGCCTGCTGGCCCCTTTACCCAATGAGTCACGGAAGATGAATGTTATTTTGTCCTTTGGTGTCCAGGTCTCACAAACATCATGGAAATATTTATCAAATCTAATCACAGCACAAAACTATTGTTGCTGTTTAATTCAACTCCGTGGATGTGGCTATTGAAACTGTCAGTGGTTTTTCTTTGATTTTGTATAAAGCTTACAGATTTTTTTTTAAATAGTATTTGATAAAGATCTATACTAGTTGTTGTTCCATGCATTGTTAATTTAGTTTTCAATCCCCAACGTCAGAATGCGGCTACCTGCAGGGAGGGTAAAACGTTCCCGTACACAAAATCTCTCCATTGGTGGACTTGAAGCTCTAGCCGAGGAACGAAATAAAAATCAGTGGTCATAAATTCTTGTTGGGGGAAGTGGGGATCTGTCAAATGTATGTCACGTACCATTTCATAAGAGGCCAAGGCCAGTCTATAACTTAACCATCCAAATATGAATCCGAAGCTTCCTCTCTCCCTCCCTTCCCTCTCTTCCCTCCCTCCCCTCCCTTCCCTCCCTTCCCTCCCGCTCCTCTCATCTGTCGATCCACACCAGAAGAAGACACATGGTCATTTTTCAGGAAAGGTGGACACAGTGCGGCCACCTCTGGCCCTGCCATCCTCGTTTGTCACACGGTGAAGGACAGATGGACTTGCACTGCTCTCTAGCAAGTGGAGGGGGGGAGGAGGGGGAGGCGAGAGGGAAGAATAGGGGAGGGGGGCTGGAGGCAGGGGAGGGGCCAAACGTCCCAGGCCAAGTGGCTAAGATCTATGACTAGGAGCACTCAGGAGAGGCCAAGGAATGTAGTAGTAATATATTATTGTATCTTTTGACCTCTACATGGCTTAATTCATCTTCCCGCTTTCTCACTTTCTCTGGGACACCTTCAAACTTTACTAAAGGAGAAGTGAGAGAGAGAGAGAGAGAGAGAGAGAGAGAGAGAGAGAGAGAGAGAGAGAGAGAGAGAGAGAGAGAGAGATTTGTGGTCTTCCCCCAAGTTCGCGTCTGTGCAGACTTGCCAGTGCTTCAATCTCTTTTGTTTGTGTTTGCATGGCTGAGAAGATGAAAATGTTTTCAAGACCTCATAAACCAAGTCCCCTATCGACGGGTCAAAAGAACTGCACGTAGCTCCCATAGACGTCCAGTCTATCAGAGACACGGAGTCACAGAGGCAGACAGAAGACAGACAGACAGGCAGACAGGCAGGCAGGCAGACAGACAGGCAGACGCAAAGGACATGATAAAACAAAATCGTTGTTGCTGTCATTCTATCTTCTTCTTATTCCTCTCTTCTTCTTCTTCTTCTTCTTCTTCTTCTCTTTTTTTCTTCTTCTTCTCCTTCTTCTCTTTTTCTTCTTCTCTCTTCTTCTTCTTCTTCTTCTTCTTTTCTTCTCCTCTTCTTCTTTTCTTCTCCTCCTTCTTCTTTTTTTCTTCTTCTTTTTCTCCTTCTCTTCTTCTTCTTCTTTCTTCTTCTTTTTCTTCTCTTTCTCTTCTTTTCTTCTTCTCTTCTTCTTCTTCTTCTTCTTCTTCTTCTTCTCCTTCTTCTCTCTTTTTCCTCTTTCTTCTTCTCTTCTTCTCTTCTCTTCTCTTCTTCTCTTCTTCTTTCTCTTTTCTCTTTCTTCTTCTTCTTCTTCTTCTCTTCTTCTCTTTCTCTTCTTTCTTCTTCTTCTTCTCTTCTTCTTTTCTTCTTCTTCTCTTCTTTCTCTTCTTCTCTTCTTCTCTCTTTCTTCTCTTCTTCTTTCTTTTCTCTTTCTTTCTCTTCTCTCTTGCTTTCTTCTTTTCTTCTTCTTCTTCTTCTTCTCTTCTTCTTCTTTTCTTCTTCTTGTGTTGTTTTTGTTTGTTGTTGTTTTATGTCAGGACATAAAAAAATACACCAATGTGATTTGTGTAGCATCCTCTTGACACCTTCAGTAGAGTTTGCATCATAAACACCACAGATACGATTAGCAAAAGGACAAAGAAGAGAGAGAATTAGAGAAAGACAGACAGACAGAAACAGAGACAGACAGACAGAGACAGAGAGACAGACAGGCAGAGACAAACAACCAAATAGACAGACAGACAGACAGAGACAGACAGACAAAAAGAGAAAAAGATAGACAGAGACAGACAGAGACAGAGACAGACAGAGACAGAGACAGACAGCGATAGACAGAGACAGAGAGCCTGTATGGATACTGTGACTTAGGATCTCGTACATACAGTTTGTTCCATGCTCTAATCTTTTTTCTCCACCCCCTCCCTACAAAATTATTATTTTTTAAAAAGGAAAAATAAACAACAACAACAACGAAATATCAGACTAAAATCACACAAATATCCTTATGCAGTTAACGAGCTGCAACCCCCCCCCCCCCTCCACTCCCGCAACCCCCGCCCCCCAAAAAACAACTGTAGGATAAAATCATTAATCGAAAAGGCACGAAGAAGAGGCATACTCTAAGTAACACTGTTGCGTTTGTTAGAGCTTGTGTGTGTGTGTGTGTGTGTGTGCGTGCGTGCGTGAGTGCGTGCGTGCGTGTGTGTGCTAGAGCTGTTTCACTTACGTAGTATTTGCATATCGTGAAACTACAGGCCTGGTGCAGAAAATGCACACCTCTTTACACTATAGAAACTTTCCTCTGTAGGTCAGAACAGTCCAGTCTGCCATAAACCATCATCGTCAACATATAGAAGAAAACGACCCTTTCAAAAGTCAGTGTGCTTTAACATTAAGTCAGTAATTTTTTTTAATCATTAAGTCAGTATGCTTAAACATTAAGTCAGTATGCTTTAACATTAAGTCAGTATGCTTTAACATTAAGTCAGTATGCTTTAACATTATCATTGCGAGAGAAAACTTAATAGTATATGTGAGAGAGGTAGACTTGCTGCTCTTGTTGTTTCTGTTTCTTTTATCCTTTCTTTCTGTCTTTTCTTTCCTTGTTCTTCTATTCCTTACTTTTGCTTTTTTCCCCCTTCTTTCCTTCAGAGTCTGCTTGGATTCTCTTTATTTTTCTTCTGCTTTTTTTCCTTATTTTGATGTCAAAAAATCTTCAACAGTTTATGGGCACATATTTTTCAAGGGAAGATTATATAATATCCATTAATAACCTTTCCCTCCTCCCTCCCCCATCTCCTTCCTCACCTTTCCATCCATCCATCCATCCACTCTCCTCTCTCCCACCCCCCCTCCCTCCACCCTACCCCCCCCCCCTCTCCACCCTCCACCTCTCCCCCCCCCCCCCCACCCCCCATTTCAACTCAGTTCACCTTTTTCTCTACAGCACTCCTCCTCTCTATGAGCACTAAAGCGACACGTCTCGCTGACAGACTACAGGTCGAGTTATAAAATATCCGAATGGACATTCTTCCTCTTCTTGGCAATTCATCACACCTGCTAATCTGCCTTCAGACCAGGTAATCCTGTCTGTGACAGGTCTTCCAAGTGCAGCCCAGCTCATTGGCTTAACAGGCGGATTAGCTGTGTCGCCGGTTCAAAGCCTGGATGCACCATTAAAAGAAATGTTTTGTTGTGTTGTTTTTGTTGTCGTTCAGCAGCGATAGAAAGATTAAAAAAAGAACAGGCGACTGGGCTTTTGTCAGTGTAAATAACAAACAAGTGTATAATAGGGGAGAAAAGGCAGAAAGAATGGAGAGAAGGTGACCTGGCTTTGGTCATGTTATAAACAGAAAAGCAGTTTTCTATACCGCTTACCGTGAGGGAAGGGGGGCGAAGGTGGGGGATGAAATGGTAGAGTGGTAAGAACGTCAGCGTTACAATCAAAGATAGCCTGGGTGCCTGGGTTCCAGTCACTGTTCTTACTCTGCTGTCATCAAAATTCCTTCTGCTGAGCCTATAAACCCAGGTCCCGTGAACTACTGTGTGCAAAGCATCTTGTTCGAAATCATTTCTGTTTTGGTGGAAGAGAAGGCCAGCTATGGCCCATCATGTGTTTAAGGTAACATAAAAGGGTAAAGGTGTTTACATAACCTATGCGGTCATTGGGGAGCAAGGTGTCAGAGACCTCGCCTTCTGCAGGGGCCAGCGTTTTGAGGGCGGTGCCCCTCTCCTCTCGCTCGCTGCTTTGCCTTCCCTGTCCCTTTAGAAGGCAGGTAGCCATGTACAGCATGAAATTTGTAACTTGAAGAGTATGTAGTGGGCCTCACCAGGCTCAAGGGACCTCAGACGCTTTTCTGGCAGGTTTCAGGGCTGTTCCCAAGTGGCAGGTTTCAGGGCTGTTCCCAAGTGGCAGGTTTCAGGGCTGTTCCCAAGTGGCAGGTTTCAGGGCTGTTCCCAAGTGGCAGGTTTCAGGGCTGTTCCCAAGTGGCTCCTTGCAGAGTTAACTCATGACAACGGCACCGCACCACCACCTGCTGTGGTCATGTGGGGCGCGCTGGAAAATGTTGTGTTTGTTTACCATGTTGTGTTTGTTTACCATGTTGTGTTTGTTTACCGCTTTAAGAGGCACCAGATTTATTCTCTGTATTTTGAAAGTAGGGCTGCTCTCTCCACGGTAGAACGCATCGCCACAAGAGCAGAGCGCGCCAGCGATTATTGGGTTTGGGGGTTTTTTGTTTGTTTGTTTTTGGTTTGGTTGCTTTTGCGTTTGTTTGTTTTTTTGTTTGTTTGTTTTTTGTTTTGTTGGGGTGGGGTTTTTTGGAGGCGGGGGGGGGGGGGTCCTGTCTGCATGAATATTAGTTTCCCTATCAAAATGAAGTTTTTCTACAGAATTATTTTCATACCTGCTGGATTTTAGGTGGATGCTTTTCATACCTGCTGGATTATACGTGAAAAGTGAATGGTTTATAGGTGGATACTTTTCATACCTGCTGGAGTATAGGTGGATACTTTTCATACAGGGTAGGTTTTTTTTATTATTCTTTTTTATTGAGGATAATGGAATAAGCACTTATGTATTAGGTAAAGCAGGGAGAGAGATGGGGGCCGCCCTCAATATTCTGACCCCTAGAGAAGTGAGGTTTTTGACGCTTCGCTCCCCTTCGACCTTATAGGTTATTGGACACCTTTACCCTTTTCTTACTTTTCATACCTGCTGGATTATGGGTGGATACTTTTCATACCTGCTGGTTTTTAGATGAATACTTTTCATGATCATCCACGTTCAGTTGTGTGCAGATGTGCTCATGCTTTGTTGCTCTATATGCGAGTGGGGGGTGTGCTTGCTTGTTCCTGTTTGTGTGCGTGCGTGAGTGTGCAATCAGACTCTTCTTTAATTCACACAAAGAAAAACTGGATGAGGCTGTTGTTATTAAGAGAGACAAACATGAAGACAGAGACAAGGCCAAGAGGGCAGAAGGAATGAGGTTCACATCCTTGTGTGAATTGCATCGTTTTCTTCAATACTGTTTGGTATCCTGGGTCAAATCAGAAAGAGGGTTGTTGTTGTTGTTGTTGTCGCCCTCTGCAGTGGTGTTGTTGTTGCTGCTGCTGCTGCTGCTGCTGCTGTTTCTCATGTTGTTTTATTGAAAACTTGCTTTTACGTTTTTGCACAACCCAATTTTTTTGCCTATGAACTTCTGTACATGAATCACGTAATATATTTTATTGCTATGTATGTTGGCGTCTATCAATGAAAAAAAAGGGTCACTTTTAGCACTTGTTACTTACGCTAAGTATGCAGCACAGGACACACCAGTCATCACAGGCTCTGGAACATGTACCCAACTGTGTATAAGCTTCATCGGTACCATACTGTACACTGCATACTTTGTTCGTTTTGTTTGGGATTTGTGTAGGTCTGGAACAGACTGTACACCCATAACCTTTGTGATTGTATTTAACCTTGTTGTTACGTTATGAATCGCTAGCATACGTTTGTTGATATCTGAATATCACTAGAATATTCCTTACCTGTTACTTTATTCAATATTCCCTAGCTGTTATGTTATCAAATATTCCCTTGCTGCTCTGTTATATTGAATTTTCCCTTGCTTCTTTGTTATCGCATATTTCCTTGCTGCTACATTAGCGATTTTCTTTCTGCTGTTACTTTACTCTGGTATTGTTTGGGCATAATTATAATTATCTATCGATACCTTAGTTATCACATCTTGTAGCTATTGTTATCTCTTTCCTTGCTGTAGCACAATATTCTTTGTTGATGTTTAAATCTATTATATGTTTATGTTGTTCTATCGACTACTTACGTGATATTACGTTGTGTTGGTTTGTGCTGATTTTGTTTCCTGACAAAAATAATATAATATTGCGTTGTGAAACTCGACACTGTGCTTGATTCTTTGGAAAATAAACACTGCCGAACTCTCTTTGTGTGTGTGTGTGTTTTGTGTGTGTGTGTGTGTGTGTGTGTGTGTGTGTGTGTTGTGGTGTGGTGTGTGTGTGTGTAAGTGTGTGTGTAAGTGTGGTGTAGTGTGTGTGTGTGTGTATGTGTGTGTGTGTATTTGAAAATTCTTCTCTCTCTCTCTCTCTCTCTCTCTCTCTCGCTCTTACAGATATGGAATGAATCGTTTAAATGTAGAGCTTGACAAAGACTGATTTATCATTTCTAACTATCTTTTTTTTTTATTTACAAGGAAACCGTAGCTGGCGTAGCCGACATCCACAAACTAACATGGGGCAGGGCGGCAGGTGCGAAGGTTTGGGGGGGGGGGGGGGGGGGGGCTGGCCTGTTAAGAGTTGATTTTATTACAGTCCCGGCAGAGCTGTCCGATTTAGGGACTGTACAGTCATCAACCAACCACCTGCATTTTAAAAAATATATTTTTTTTAATCTCCATATATTTTTGTCTTCAACATGTGTAAACATTGTATTTTGATTGCTTTAATGTCAATTTTCTTTCTCTTTTTTTTTTGTGAGGGCAGGATGAACAAAAGTTGTATGAACTTAATCTTTTACCCTCACTAAAGATCATTTTGACTTGACTTGACTTGCCTGTTACGTGTTGGTGCCTGCCTTTCCCAGCTTAGCACTTGATGTCACGCCTATGTGTGCCGCGCGGCACCCCTTCCATCAAACTCGTAGTTAGAGCTTTAAAAGTCGAAATGTTATTTTATTATTATTATTATAATTATTATTATTATTATTGCGTGATGATCAATGATAATGAGGATGGTGTAATGCTGCTGCTATGGATTTGCGTATGCCGGAGGGGGGGGGGAGGGGGAAGAGGGGGGTTAAGTCATTCAATTGTATGGAAAAAGCCATACTGGCAAACTTCTCATCCGGGGTACTTCCTGTCCCACAGTGATTATTCCCGGGTGGGATGGGTTGAGTCAAGGGTGCATGTTCTGGGTGACTGACCCCCAGAGTGTTAAGCTGGGGACTCACAACTACAGTATGCAATTGTATAAAAGGAAAGGTAAAGGAGTCCCATAACCTATAAGGTCGTAGGGGAGCCAGGCGTCAGAGACCTCACTTCTCTAGGGCCAGCATATTGAGGGCAGCGCCCATCTCCTCTCCCTCGCTGCTTTACCATCCCTGACCCTAAAGAGGGCAGGTACCCATTTACAGCTGGGTGAACTGGGAGAACTGTACTGAAGCCAAGGCGGGCAAACGGTCACCCATCCAAGTGGTAACCACCCTCGACGCTGCTTAACTTGGCTGGGGGAAAGCGAGTGCTCCGACCACTGAGCTATCCCGTCCCCCCTATTGTATCATGAAGCAAAATTTACGGTCACGGTGCAGATTGTCTCTGTGGCGCAATCGGTTAGCGCGTTCGGCTGTTAACCGAAAGGTTGGTGGTTCGAGCCCACCCAGGGACGATGAGGCTTTTTTTTTCTTTTCTTTTTTTGCTGCTGTTCTTATTTTGTTTCAGGTCTGGTTGGAAGCTTTTTTTGTTTTAGTTTGATTTTGGGTTGGGTTGTTTGGGTTTTTTAAACTGTTGGTTGGGGCGGTAAAAAGGGTTGGTGGTCTTTTACTTTGGGTGGGGGTTAGAGGAGAGGGTTATAGTTTTTGTTGTTCTTTTTTTGGGGGGGAGGGACGTGTTTGATAAAGGTATTTTCCCATAAAATCCTCTGTTTTCTTTGGGCTTAATTCGGCCGGCAGGGTGTAGAACGCTGTCCATTGATTAAAATACAGAATGGCTGCCTTGCTTCCTTTCATAAAAGACAATACAAGGGGGCGGATTGGTTTAGTTTAGTTTCTTTCTTTTTTTTTCTCTCTTTCACAAAGGTCAACCCAAAAAATTACAAGGTAAGACCACCCACCTTTACTCCCCGAACAAAAAACCACCAAAAACCCAGACACACCCACACAAGAGATCATACACCCTTTCACTCCTGAACCCCAGGGAAAGAAGTAATAACTGGCCTTTCTCAATACTTGATTGTTTCCTCCATGGGCCCCTATTCTATTCTTTTATATCAAGGATAA
Source organism: Rapana venosa (assembly GCA_028751875.1). Classification (NCBI taxonomy): domain Eukaryota; kingdom Metazoa; phylum Mollusca; class Gastropoda; order Neogastropoda; family Muricidae; genus Rapana; species Rapana venosa. The sequence goes on along the minus strand of CM054135.1, from coordinate 98,981,284 downwards.
TGGAATGAGCATTTTTGTGCTTTTTTACATCTAATCCCCGTGTGTATGCGGTTTTGTCAATTCTGTCATCTGTTCCCACCGGCACACAATGGCCTACTCTTACGAAAAGCGGAATAGGATTTAACGTGTGCGCAAGATGCTCTGCGTGCGTTCGCACACGGGGCCTCGGTTTATTGTCTCATCCGAACGACTTTTGGGGAGAGTGGAGTCAGCACTGATGTTAACTCCAGAGGAAAATATCCCCTTGAACGGGAATCGAACCCGGGTCGTCAGATTGCGAGCGCAATATTCTAAACCACTAGGCTATCCCGTCCCCCTGTGTGTGTGTGTGTGTGTGTGTGTGTGTGTGTGTGTGGTGTGTGTGTGGTGTGTCGCGCGCGCGTGCGTGCGTGCGTGTGTGTGTGTGTGTGTGCGTGCGTGCGTGTGTGTGTGCGTGTGTACGTGTGTGTGTGTGCGTGCGTCCGTGCGTGCGTGCGTTGGGTGTGTTGACATTTCCAGAAAACAGCCTCCCTCTATTTGATATATGCGATGACGAAACCAAACAAGAAGATAGGAATTGTGTCACAGATGACGATGGTACTCTGAGCTCAAGTACTGAAGAAGAAGAATTCGATGATAAAAATGTCAATGAAAACATGACTTCAGGCAGTCTTCCATATGTTCTGATGTTACATGACTCTGTATTGGATGGTATTGACGCTGAGCGATTAGGAAGCTCATACGGACTTGCCATCAAGAAGAAAAATATATACACATAAATGACTGTCAAAAAGAAATAGAAAAAATCAAGTCGACCCTGAAGTAATACTAATTCACTGTGGTTTGAACAACTTGAAAGAACGAAACAGCAAAAACAGCAGTCAGAAAATGACACAGGTGGTCCAAAAAATCAATGAGGAATTCAAAGACACACAAATAGTTATCAGTCAGACCATTTCAACAACCGAAAAAGAACTTGAAGCTAAAAGAAAAATATTCAACGCTTTTGTGTATGGTGATTTGTTCCACCTTGACAATATCTCTTTCATCGACCACACCCTGAACCCCAAAACAGAGCCCTGTTCCGGGACACCACCCATCCCTCAGCACGAGGCTGTGGAATACTAGCAGGCAGCATAGGTCGACACCTACACGCACGGTGCTGGACAGTCAAAAAACATAAACCACGACCAAAATTCGGCAAGAAATTTGAAATACAGAAAAGAGAAATTGGATGGCAGACTGAAAGAACAACAGAGACAGTACTGAAAGAAAAACGACCAAATGACGTTCAAATAATGCAATCGAACAATGCAGACAGATACTGTGACCAACAACAATCAGCAAATGACAAAAAGAATTGGATAGGCCAAAACCAACGAAACAAATGCAGAACTCAAGAATATGTGAACGATGAGCCATTTCACCAGAACGGGACAAGAAATGCGACACATCAAGTTACACTGCTTGGGATGGAAACGGACGACAATGGAGAAGACGCACACAGCATGGAGACAGAAGACATGGGAATAACCAGACATCACGACCGTGGACTGACAGATGGGGCAGCAGTGGCTACAGACAACGTCAACAAGAAAGGAACCAACAAGGATGGAGAGGTGACAGGGAGGTGGTGTGAAGGACTGGACGAGCAACAGTGGCACTACAACACTGATGGAAGTACGACCATGACGACAGAAAGGAGGAAGATGAACTGACGTGGAGACCACAGGTTACTACCACCTGCATAGATGGGAACAAACTGGAGACCATATAACACCATGGCTGGAGAAATACAAAATGAAATGTGTAATCAAAGACTGGCACATAACAGATATTAAGATAACATATACATCTATCACGTACATATATACAAATAATAGGAACATGCAGATAGAGGCAACCCCCCTTCCCCTTCCAATACACATACATGCACCTTTCCTCACGATCACACACTTACACACACATAGACAACTTACCCACACTCACGTACACATATATATATACACGCGCACATGCACTCAATACACAAACGCGCACGCAACATGCACGTACACGCGTTCAAACACACACACACACACACACACACACACACACTACTTGAGTACCAGATACAAATAACAACAATGTGATGCCAGATGACACTACGTCATTTAAAAAAAAAAAATAAAAAAAAAAAAATCTTTGATTTCAATCGTTGATCAAAGGTACTTAGCCCTGTACACTTTCGATGGCGTAAATAGATCTACTTACTTGTATAGAATAAACAAGTCCAAGAGATGGTGAAATATAGAAAGTATGTAGGTTACACACACACACGCACGCACGCACGCACGCACACACACACACACACACACACACAAACACCAGTCTGGTACATTGATATTAACCCAAAGAAAGTCTGTCCCAGTTAAAGTCTTTTGAACACATGTTATCATTTAATATATCTAATTTTGTTTTTTCGGATACAATGGATAGATTTGTCAAGTTCTTTAATTAATAGTTAAAATATGAATACACTCTTAACGTAAAATTAATCTCTTGATTATGTAAATTTTAATGATTATGTAATTTGTTGCCGTTGTTGTTTTAGTATAGTAGACAGTTAAACAATGATAAGAATGGAAAACATTTCTATAGTTAGAGATATTATAACGGAAAAGAAACAACTACAATTCATTAAAATGATATGCACATGGTTTGTTTACCACATTGAAAAGATCTCTGTGTTCACAATGATATTTAACAAATGAGTAAAACATGAGAATATTATCGTGGAATATTAGAAGTATCTATGGAAAAGTTGATGGAATTAATGTAAACAAACTAAATGACGTACACATAAAAGACATGTTGATATTATACGATGTAATAATTTTACAAGAAACACATTTAGATAAAAAATCTGTAGAAGATGTAACTCTACCAGGATATATGTCAGTGCACTACTGCAGACCAAAAAGAAAATAGATCTGTCAGTGCTTGAGGAGGTATTTCAGTTTTCATTAAGGAAGATTATCGAAAAAGTATAAAATTGTTACGCAAAATAGTTCAGATATTGTGTGGATGCAAATGATACAGGAAAACTCATTAAGATCATCAAACAAGAATATTTTTATAGGTGTGCATATATTCCACCCGAATTTTCTTCTTTTGGAAAGTTCATACACAGAAAATATGGGAAAATTTAGAACAAGACATAGAAAATTTGTCTGAAGAGGTCAGATATATTGTGCGGAGATCTAAATGCGCGATCAGGAAGACTGACTGACTTTATAGAAATAGATCCAGAACCAAGTTACTACAATTTACCTGAAGAAAATGAATATGACCAATGCTATCAAAGGTGCTCAATGGATAGAATTGTCCACAAATATGGTAGACTTTAGCTAATATTTGTACCGACAATCAATTATATATATTAAATGGCCGAACATTAGGAGATTTACAGGGTAGTTTACATGCTTCAACCTCAAGGTTGTAGTGTTGTGGATTATTTCATTTGTTCAAAATCATTTATGAAAGAGGTGAAGCATATGAAAGTTAGAGATTTAATGGAATACTCTGATCATTGTCCCATAGATTTAGATATAGATATACCAGATATAGACAAAACACGTTTGCAGAGGTCTATCAAAATAGTAAGAGACACACAGGCAGAGTATGTTACTAAAGATTCACCACAACAAACACGTTTGTATGGGATACAAATTCCAAAGGACAATTTGAAAAGGCACTTCTACTACCAGCAATACAATACACCTAACACAAATAAAAACTGAAACAAATACAGTATTAAAACAAATAAAACAAAGTACAAAGCAGCCTGATTCCTCAAACGTCGTAAATGAATATTCCAGACAGCTGTCTGATATCTTTCTCAAAGTGGCACAATTAAGCTTGAAGACCAGAAAGTCAAAACCGTAAGAAGAATAAAACACAATAAAAAATGGTTTGATTCGGAATGTAACAGTACAAGAAAAGAAGTAAAGTCTCTACTAAATGCAATAAATAGAACCCCGTATAAACCTGAACTTCGAGAAAAATACTTTATGAAAAGAAAACAATATAATACTTTAATAAAAAAAGAAAAAGAAAATCTTCAAAAATTCACTAGTATCACAGCTACATGATGCCATTGACGAAGATCAAGTATATTGTGGAAAAACTTTACAAAAATTAAAAGAAAGCGAAGATGATGGATTAAAACATCATAATCATATTAGTAGCAGTAAATGGACTGAACACTTAAAAACACTTATTGGTAAAAGAACCGCAAATAGATCCAGACCACAAAAGCAAGTACAAATCAGGTTTAATGAATTAAAAGTAATCTAATAACCCACTGCTAGATAAGCAAATTACAACAGAGGAAATTACAAAAACAATCAAAAACTAAAAAATAACAAATCGCCTGGAAAAGATGGAATCACAAACGAAATGATCAAATCAGTTTCATCTAATGTTATGAGATTATGCGGAATATTTTCAATTTAGTATTAGAAACGGGTATATATCCCTGTGACTGGAAAGTAGGAGTGAATGTCCCAATCTATAAAAACGGATGATATACAACCCAGAAAACTACAGAGAATAACGTTAACAAACACTATTGGAAAACTTTTTTGTCAAATACTGAACATAGAATTTCTGAATATTTAGAAAATAACAATGTATTGTCAGAGAACAAGCTGGTTTCAGAAAAGCATGCAGAACAACGGACCATATCTTCCTACTTAATAATTTAATAGATAGTGTATGAAGTAAAAACTAAAAGACTTTATTGCTGCTTTGTAGATTTTCAGAAAGCGTTTGATAATGTGTGGCACGAGGGCTTCTTTATAAAGTTAAACGAAATAGGAATAACAGGCAAAATTTTAATGTCATTAAAAACATGTATTCCAATGCAACAATATTTACAAAAATACGAGGCAAACACACAGATGAAATCATAGTCAGAAAAGGGGTACATCAGGAAATACATTAAGTTCTACTTATTTAATGTATATGTCAATGATATAGTTCAATATATTGATGAGAAAGATTCGCCATATATAACCGCAAAAGACAGAATTCCTTGTTTACTCTATGCTGATGACCTGGCATTGCTATCAACAACCAAAATAGGTCTTCAAACTAAACTGAACAAACTGCAAGAATACTGTTCTAATTGGGGTTTAAAGATAAACAAAACAAAAACAAAGGTAATAGTCTTTACGAGATCACCTCCTAAATTCCAATTCATTTTAAATGTGGAGAGCATGTAATTGAAACAGTAGAAACTTTAAATATCTAGGTGTCGTTTTTCATCAGAAACGGGAAATTTCAAGCAACACAAGAACATTTAGTAAAAAAAAAGCAACAAAGCAATATACGCCTTTAAAAGAGCAATTCATGGACAAAAATTTAAAGACTACTATAATAATGCGTTTATTCGACTCACTGATAACCCCTGTTTTAACCTATGGAGCAGAAGTTTGGTTTCCTTTTTGTTTTAATGGGGAGACAGAGTTTCAAATTGATAAAACTGTTCAAGGCATGCTTATCCAATCAGTTTTTGTATGAGAATTTCCATGTAAAATTTTGTAAACAAAATGATAGGAGTTCATAAAAAAAGCAATAGTACTACCCACTTTGGGTGAATTAGGGAGATTTCCACTGACCCTTAAAATCATATGCCAGATAATATCCTTTTGGATTCATTTGACAGAATCAAAACCAGACTCTTATATCAGAATAGTATACGATTATTTGTATCAGAATAATACACACGATAAATGGATAACAACAGTGAAAAATATTCTGTACACTAATGGATTCAAACATGTCTGGAAAAAACCAAAGCACTCTTAATGTTCATCGGTTGAGTTATGCTGTTAGAAGAAAACTTGAGGACATGTATAAACATTTTGGATCTACCAAAAGAAAGAGTTTGCAAAACTAAAAATTTTATGATTTTGCTACCAAGAATACAGATTGGAACCATACTTAGTAATATGAAAAACAAAACTCATAAGAAGACATATTGTAAATTTCGCACAAGCTGTCACAATTTAATGATAAAGAAAGGGAGACACCAAAATATATCCAGAGAGGACAGAAAATGTAGACACTGTAACAAAATTGAAGATGAATTTCATTTACTTGATGAATGCATTTTATATGATGAACTCAGAATTAATTGTTATTAAAAATCAAAACGAAAGACAAAGAACGCAAAAACTGTGTACATAAATTAAGTGACATAATCACAGTTGATATATATCATGCAGATATCATCAGATATGTGTATGAGTGTTTTGAAAAGAGAGAAAAAGAGAAGTAAAATACATGTTTTTAGTGTACATCACTTTTAGCCAAAATAGATAATAATTATAGTTGATGTTTTTGTTGTGTCAAATAAGTCTACATGATTTAAATGGCAATAAAATAATCTGAATCTGAATCTGAATCTGAATCTGTCTCTTCATAGCCCAAAGTTGAAGGAGGGGGGGGGGGGGCCTTGTACAAAGTCTACGGTAAAAAAAAATTATTTCATTCTCTGACGCTAACAACTGGAGTTAAGCTGAAGCTGCCCCCTTCCTAGTGATCTCGTTGTGTCGAGGGGGGGAAGGGACGGCCTGGTGGTTAGAATGATGTATTCGTGTTCTGCTGACCCGCGTTCCATTCTCGTTCAAGAGGATTTTCCTTCTGGGGATAAGATCAGTTCCGACTCCACTCTCCCCAAAAGTCCTTCGGATGAGACTATAAACCGAGGTCCCGTGTGCGAACGCACGCAGAACATCTTGCCACACGTTAAAACCTGTTTTGCTTTTCGGAAGAGTATGCCATTGTGTGCGTGCCGGTAGGTCAAATTTCCAAAAACTGCACACACGGAGACTATAGGGAAAAAAAGTACACGAGTGCTTATTCCATTATTCTCGAAATAAAAATAAATAAATAAAATAAATAAGAGCACATTCACCCCCGCCCCACCCCGAATTATAAATGCGCTTTTATACTGCTTTACATGCGCTCCTTAAGGTGGGGACTTTTTTGGTGTTGTTTTTGTCGTTCATGAAAAAATCTATCCTGTTTTACTCGTAGTTTTCACTTCTGTTCAGTATAGCCTACATCACCACAGTTCTGCCTGTGAGAAGAAAAATCGCCGAGGCGCGCAGCTATTAGGCCTAGTAAAGGGAAGCTAGGGCCTACTTGTAGGCTAATTCGCAACACGCACCTTTTCCTGTACTTCTTTCCCTTGGTTCCTTTGGGCTTGTGGCGTACCCATGCGAAAGTACAGATACTTTTTTCCTCCTTCCTCTATCCCTGACATTATTCAAATGTTGCAGTTACATATAATCAGTCATGGACCCTGGTAGCTTATATTGTTTCTTAGCACATTTTAATGCAGATCAATTCTGTCAGCTGCATTGCGTGCACGTAGACAGTTGCGAGTTGTGGAAGGGAGGTAACTAAGTAAAAGCGTTTATTAGTTTAAGTTGGCAAGGCATTGGTATCAAGTCTCTGTGGCGCAATCGGTTAGCGCGTTCGGCTGTTAACCGAAAGGTTGGTGGTTCGAGCCCACCCAGGGACGATTGTTTTTTTCTTACTTTCTGTAACCGGATGGGAAAACAAGTTGAAAAGAAAACAAATGGGACATTATTGTTCTGGTTCCAGACAATCTACAAAGTTCATCTTGTACTATACAAGAGAATCTCCATATCATCCATGCAAGTGACCAAAGCAGACCTACCCTTCAGGGCAAGAAAAACCTGCATCCTGTCCTAGTACGTTTGTTTTTCACAATTAGTTTATATATATATATCTTGAACAAAAAATAATTTTAACGTAGTTTTAGATGTATTCTTTGCTCTGATATAGGGTTAAATAAAACTGCCTGGGTGGGTTCAGACCTCAATTACCCACACAGACATGGTAAGGGAGGTGGGGGGGGGGGGGGGAGAGATTGGAATGAAGGGAGACAATTTGCAGGAGAGAAATTACATGTTACGTAGGCCTATTCTTGTAAAAATTCTTCCAATTTTACCTCAGTGTATGAATTAATTACAAAGCAAATAATGAGCAGTTTCTCTAAATCTTTTTAGTCAGTAGAAGCATATCTAAATCCTCAATCGATTCACTGATCTATTCTTGAAAATTTTTGTTGATGTTTAGGGTTGGTTGGATGGGGGCGGTAGGGGAGAGGGATGTATGGGAGAGCATGTGGTTTGTTACATGGTTGTTGTTTTTTATTGGGGGTGGCGATTGTTTTGTATGCTATTCGTTTTTGTTTTTTCACTTACGGTTGGAATGTTTGTTCTTGCCTGCCAGGTTTTTAATTTGGTTTTGTATTTTCGGTTTGTGGGGGTATTTCATTTGGGCAGGGGGGAGGGGGTGGGGAGAGAAGGGGTGCTATACAGATCTTCCTTTACTGCGTGTGTGCAATAATGGACAGACAATAAAGGGGTTTATAAGGATAGAACACGATTCATCAATTACAAATCAAAAAGAAGAAAACAATGACACAATATGTTCAATATAGAAGACAAAAGAAATTATGATTAAAGCAACTAAATAAGGAATTAACAGCATATAGAAAGGGACTGAAAAGACAATCATAAGAAAGAAAGAAAGGAAAGAATGGAAGTGAAAAGGGAAAACAATGAAAATAATGCACAGAGAGAGAGAGAGAGAGAGAAGGGAAAGGGGGGGGGGGGGGGCAACAAGGACAGAAAAGGGAAAAAAAGAAACAGCAAAAAAAAAACAAAAGATTTTTTTTAACCCAGACAATCCAAGCTGTCAGTATCCATCACTGTGTCACGACTCTAAACCTATATCAAAGTATTTAAAGACATTTTGCTCATAACTGTTCACATATATGTACCCCACAATGCTCGGACTATAAACTTGAAGCTTTCTTCCTTTAATCATTAAATAGATATGACAGCATTTGAACTTTTGTTACCTTGCATGCAAATGATGAAAAGCGAAATTTAATACTGCCTCATGAACAAATGGAAAAAAAAACACAGCAATAGATAAATGTCAGGTTAGGGAATATTTTTTTGGGGGGGATTAATCATCTTATTCCAACATCTGCATGAAACTAAAAGTAAAATGTATTCAATTTCTTCACAGAATGTGGAACCTAAACCTGCTTACATATCAATCCATGAATAACGTTTAAGAATAGAAAATATCTAACAGATCTATACATTTTTAATGGCTCCTCGGAAAGAGCTCCTAGGTTTACCAATGGTTTGGTTTGCGTATGCGACTTTTTTTGACATCTGGACTTCAGGGATGATATCTAGGCACAATACCTGTGCACACGCATTTTTTATGTTTTAAGAATGATAATGATAATAATGTATGGAATTTATATAGCACTGAATCTCGTTTTTTCTTGTCATTCATTCCCACCGGCACACAATGGCTTACTCCTCCAAACAGCGGGACAGATGTTTAATGTGTGCGCAAGATGTTCATGCATTCACACAAGGGGCCCGTTTATAGTCCTTCCCATCATAAGAAACATAGATACGTCAAGTTTATATTTTTTTAATGTCATTTTTTATATGTGTACATACATCCTCAATAATAATAATAATAATAATGATAATAATAGTGATTTTAGTATCATCATTATTATTATTATATTGATGATGATGATAATAATACATAAATTTAGGAATTGCTGTGACAATACATATTACCTCTAATGAACACAATGTTAGCAATATCCTGCAACTGCTACATTGTTTCATGTGTCCTTGAAGATTTTTGTTGCATTTTCTGTACTTGAAATAAACGTTTTTATGGGTTTTATATATCTACTCATTTGTTTTATTAGGGGAGGGGGATTGCTCGTTTCTCTTTTTATTTCCTTTTTTTGATACGTTTTGCAAAACTGTTCGGATGCTTTTCTGGAAATGTGGATCAACTTACTGGGATTGAACAGGCGACATAAAACTGCCCGTCTGTTGCTCTCCCTCTCTATGGGCTATTTTTATAATTATTAGCTCTTCTCTTTGCTACACTACTTGGAAAGAGGATCCGGAACATTTTGACAGGGTTTTTTTCCACTTAAAGCATTACTTATTTGTATTGTGAAGTAACATTGTCGTTGTAGCAGATTTGAATGGACACGTTGGCAAGGACAGAACTGGATATGAAGATGTAATAGGCAGGTACAACTTTAGAGATCGAAATCAAGGAGAAACAATTCTTCAGCTATGCCAACAGAATAGCTTACTAATCTTGAATACGTTCTTCAAGAAAAAACAAGAGCACTATATCACCTTCAAAAGTGTTGAAGCGGAAACTCCGATTGGCTTCATTCTCTTCGATGGAGATGCTGCAATGGCGACTAACTGTACAGTTATTCCAGGGGAAGAATGCCTCTCACAGCACAGATTGTTGTGTGCAGATTTTCAAATAAAAGATTTGATAAGACCAAGGAAGAAAGCAATCGAGAAGAAACTGAAAATTTGGAGGCTCAAAGACAAGAACATAGTCTTGGAATATGAGCAAAAAGTGAGAGAAAAAGCGGCTAGACAAGACCATGGCTGGAACCAATTGAAAGAAATCCTCATGGAAGCAGCAAAAGAAACGTGTGGAGAGACCAAAGGAAGAAGACATCGACAGAGAGAAACATTGTGGTGGTGCGATGCAGTGAAAAAAGCAATCCAAGAGAAGAAGCATTTAGGAAGTGACAGCAAACAAAGATGTTTGAGGACAGAGAGATATACAGGAGGAAATCAAAAGAAGCCACAAAAGCTGTAGCCCAAGCTAAAGAAAAAGCATGGAATGAATGGTGTGTTGGACTTGATACAACTTAAGGTCAGCATGTTTCGAATTGCACGGCAGATGAGGAAAGAACGGAAAGACATCAATGTAGCAAAATTTGTAAAAAATAAGTCTGGAAATATCATGACTGAGAAGTAAAATATTCTGCAGAGATGGAAGGATTACTTTCATGATCTGCTAAATATTGAGATTTCTCATACAATCGAGGAAGTGGAGAAAGTTGAAGGACCTGTACAAGAAGTGAGTGAAGATGAAATCAGAAGAGCAAGTCGAACTATGAAAAAGAGAAAAGCCAGGGGCCATCAGGAGTGGTGACAGAAATGATACAAGCAGCAGGAGAGGAAGGAGTAAAACAACTTACGAAAATATGTCAGAAGATACAGCGGACAGAAAAAATGCCCGAAGAATGGGAATACAGTATTACTGTTCCTATTTTCAAGGGTAAAGGAGATGCACTAGTATGTGGAAAATACAGAGGAATCAGGCTTCTGGAACATGGCATGAACATCTGGGGAAATGTATTGGAAAGAAGACTGAAGAGCCTGTGCAATATTGATGAAAAACAGTTTGGATTCCAGGCTGGCAAATCAACCATAGATGCAATATTTGTGAAACAACTGCAGGAAAAGTATATAGAGAAGAAAAAGAGCTTGACGCACATCTTTGTTGACCTGGAAAAAGCTTTTGATAGAGTACCCAGAAAGGCAATCCAATGGGCCTTGAGGAAACATGGTGTACCCAAGCACACCATTTCAATGGTTATGACTTTGTACAAGAACTCCATATCAAAAGTGAAAACTATAATTGGGACGTCAGAAAGCTTTGAGATAAAAGTAGGAGTGCACCAAGGATTCGCATTGAGCCCTCTGCTCTTTATCCTCGTGATGATTGAAATTTCCAAGGAAGTGGAGAGGCCAGAAGAGATCTGGAAACTGTTGTATGCTGATGACTTAGTACTGGTAGCTGAGAACAGTGATGATGCTACTCAAAGATTTGGCAATTGGAAACAGAGCTTAGAACGCAGAGGAATGAAGGTAAATGTTGACAAGACCAAAGCAATGACAGTTGGAGAAGACAGCAGAACACAGAGAGAGCAAGGCAAATACCCGTGTGGTGTCTGCCACAAAGGTGTAGGGACTAATTCGATCAAATGCTCCAAATGTCAATATTGGTGTCACAAAAGATGCTCAAAGCTCAAAAGTCTGAAGGAGGACGGAGTATTTGTCTGCCCCAGTTGTATGAATAAGAAGGGTAAAGACAATACCGATGCAGGAAAGGAGGAGCTAGAATTCGAACAAGGGAAGATAGAAGTGGTAGACAAATTCTGCTACCTGGGAGAGATGATGAGCTGCGAAGCAAAATCTGAGTTAGCTGTCAGAACCAGGATTGGAGTGCATGGAAGAAATGGAAAGAATTGGCAAGTCTGCTTGGAAATCAGAAAATCCCACTGGAGAGACACTGTCTGATATATAAGGCCTGCATTAGACCTGTTTTCCTGAATGGTTCAGAGACATGGGTTTTTACAAAAACCGTCGAACATTTGTTGAAGAGCTGTGAAAACCGAATGCTACGCTACATGACAAAGATCAAATGGGAAGACAGGATCATGAATGAAGAACTATGGATAATGTGCAAAGTTGATGATCTTAAGTCTGTAGCTAGTACCAATAGACTGCGCTGGTTTGGGCACGTTCAACGGAAAGCAGACCACCACATCATAAAAAGAGCAATGAACTTCGTAGTGGATGGAAAGAGACCAAAGGGAAGACCTAGTAAAACCTGGGCTACCTGTATTGCAGATGATCTTAGAGAAAGGGGCATAATAAATAAGAAGAAGCTCAAAATAGAGAGAGATGGAGAAGGCTCATCAATGTCAAACCTCCCCTTGGAGAAACATGACAAAAAAGGAAGAACATTGTGAAGTAACAATATTTTTCTTTCAAACAAGGATACCTACCAGCTTCACTTGAGCACTATGTTGCCAAGTGTAATTTAGCTAAGCTGTTCTGGAGCTACATATGCCTGGACAAAGAAGTCCACAACACATTAACCTAGGTCTTCACAGTACTTATATCACAAAACATGTACATGGGTTTGCTTTTTGTGTGTATATGTCTATTCATTCTTCATCAAGCCCAGCATTTTAAAACATGTAAATGTTTTGTTATCAAGACGTTTTGATATTAATTGATGTTGGTTATTTTATTAATGACAGTATTTTAAACTGGTGGAAGATATTTGGATATTAGTTTGAATATGTTCTTATAACAATAAGCCTTGCAGGTAAGCTTATCTATATTTTTTTTTAAAACAGCTACACAAATCCAAAAAAGTAACCACATTTGGGTAGTTTTGAGCCAGTGACCAACTGACTACTCAACGTCTTAAAGCAGTTGACAGGGCACAGCATCAAATCTTTCAGGCATTATGTCATGAACAGTTTAAACCTAGTGAAGTCCATTCCCTTCCTGGCTAGAGTGTGCAGGCTGTGTTTGGTCATGTCACCCTTATTACCTGACTTCTGCTCTTCTGTGAAAGGCGGGTGGGGTTAACGTGTGCAAGATGTTCTCTGTGTGTGCGCGCTCAAAAAATCAGTGTAACATCTCAGCTGAAAGACTTTCAGAGGAGTGCAGTCAGTACTGATATTAAGTGCAGGGGAAATTGCCCCGAGAATGGACACCTCAGCGGAGATGTGACCCCCACCTTCAGCTACTGTATGATTACAGGTAAGACACCTATTCTGAATTGCAGCATTGATGGCTACAGAAAACTTGGAATATAAAAAAAAATACAAGTTCAACAAAGATGTGCTTACAGGCACACAGACACAGACAATCAAAGACAGACAGACAGAAGACAGACAGGCAAACACACACACACACATGCATACACATCATAGGCAACTCGCATGAAGAGAAATGTGTGAAATGCAAAAACCTGTCTACCAATGTCAAATGAATATTTCAACATGATTTCCAAAACTACATATGTCATGTGTTTAATACATGTTTTTGACAGAAATATGTCATGTAAAAAAAAAAAAAATTTAAGCAAAAATAAACACAATCAAAAATGAACATTTTATCAAACACAAAAATCAAAAATTACAATTCTACTTCAGATACATGATTCACTGCAATGCAATTCGACAACAAAGATTATTCAAATGCAGAGATGAAACATTAACACTCACAAACACATTCCAACATCTATAATTGAACACAAGTCTTGTGGGGGGTAAAAAACATCAAAAACAGGACACAATAATTTGAGACATATCACTCATTGCAATCAAAAATCAAACATTTATATACACAGGATTTTTTTTAATATCACATAGAAATACACACTTATATACCAATACACAACTATCATTGTCCTAACAACATGCATCATAAAAAAAGAATAAACAAAACTTGTATAAAACAATAGTACCCCAACTTAGACACATAAATCATTGCCAATGAACCAATTCATATTTGAATATACGAATTACATCCCACCCACCTCCACCCCCTAAAAAACAAAAAAAACCTAAAAACAAACTAATTTATTTTAAGGGGTTCAAAAGGAATGTTCTATTCATAAAAGAAACATTGTACACATAATCATATATTTGGAACAGCAACAAGCAAATAGCTTACAGTATACTCCACCATCAAACAAAATGAAATCTGTTATTTGGCAGCTATAAAACGTATAATAACAAAAATAACACTTATTTTGAAGCAAATGTAATTTACAAATGAAAGACATTTTTCAACATGTGAAACATGTACATTTTCAAACATGGCTCGGTACACTTAATTGCCCAGGCCTAAAAGCTCTGTTAGTTATGGATGTCAGTTATGTGCCAAGGCCTACTACATAAACAAATTAATGTTATACTTGTTATGTCGATATTGTTTTCAGCCATGACAAGTTCTATGAAACAGATGGGAAAACTGCACCTGTCTGTCATAGCTGAAACCTTCACCTACACTTATGTCCAGATAAAACTACTTTCTTTTCTTTGTCTCTTGTTCCTTGGCTAGAGCTCCCAAGTTCACTAACAAGTGAAACTCGGTGTAGTGACCATTTTTGCCCACCATGAAAGTAGCCACATTGCGACTTCAGGAGTGTACGAATTACAGGATCTTTAACGTGCATATTTGATCCTCTGCACTGTATATATACATGAAGGGAATAAAGACAATGCGTAGCCTGCGCTTGAAGTTGACCTGGGAGATTGTAACAATCCCCTCCCTCGATTCTCCAGTCTGCCTGGGATGAAGCCACAGCCAACACCTAGATTTTTAGGTGTGTGCGTGCGTGCGTGCATGTGCATGCACGTGTGTATACATTTGATATTGTAAAAACTATTAACTGTAACTTGTTGCACGTGTTAAGAGTAGCATGAATTCAAGCACTTTGATTTGTTTATGCAAGATACAGTGCCATTTCCATTTTTTATTATTATCATTATTTCACAGAGGTGGTCAGAAGAACTGATATGTTGCCAAATTCTATTGAAGTTGTTGGGATGGAGGCAAGTTTTATTGGCAGTCAGCTGTATCTTGTTCTGAATCATCCAGTTTTGAATATCTTTAAGGCAGCAGGTCTATTTGACAAGAGGGAAGACAGGTTTTCAAAAGTATCGCTGCATTGAAGCTGTTCATCATCAGTATAGATATTACGATTGATCTGATGGCAGTTCATTATATTTGAAAGTGGAGCAGTGTAGGGAGTGCAGAGAACAGGGCCCAGAATATTTCTTACTCTGCTATTACTCCTCTGACCATCGACTTTCCATAGAACACTTCTTACTCTGCTATTACTCCTCTGACCATGACTTTCCACAAGAACACTTCTTACTCTGCCATTACTCCTCTGACCCATGACTTTCCACAAGAACACTTCTTACTCTGCTATTACTCCTCTGACCATGACTTTCCACAAGAACACTTACTCTGCTATTACTCCTCTGACCATGACTTTCCACAAGAACACTTCTTACTCTGCTATTACTCCTCTGACCATGACTTTCCACAAGAACTTTTCTTACTCTGCTATTACTCCTCTGACCATGACTTTCCACAAGAACACTTCTTATTCTATTACTCCTCTGACCCATGACTTTCCACAAGAACACTTCTTACTCTTCTATTACTCCTCTGACCATGACTTTCCACAACTGTCTTTGAAATTCATGCCTTAAGACAACATATTTTGGATCTGCTGCATCCTAACATCCTCACCTTCAGTGATCTGATGATGTACATTGTGGCATACATTTTATAACAGTGATTTTGTCACAATTCATATAGGTTTAAATCCATGCTTTGAAAATGTGTCAAACATTTATTTGTGTATTTGATGGGACCGAGTACATGAGAATGTAAGGAAGGAGAGAGGGATGCAGACCGACAAAAAGGGGGGGAAGAGAGCAAGGAGGAAGTACAGGTCAAAGGTGTCTATGCACCCGAGATCTAATCTGCACATGTAAAAGCACAGTCACTCATTCATTCTGGAATGGAACTCGGAGACCTGATATTTCATTTTATTTGTGGCAATGTAATTTTTGTGCTTACTTAAACACACAGTCATTCATGCATAGAACTCAAAAACCTTGCACATTTCATTTCTTTTATGGCCTTATAATTTGTGTGCTTATTTAAACAGTCACACATTCATAAATGGAACTCAAGACTTGTCATGTTATTTCATTTCAGGCCTTACAATGTTTGTGGTTATGTAAACAGTCATTGGTTCATGAATAAAACTCAAATACCTTATATTCTATTTTATTTATGGCCTTATGATTTCTGTGCTTTATATTACTTTTCAAATTTTAACAGTATGTTTTTTAATCTTGCTGGGGTTTCCCTTTCATTTTGTTTCATTTCAGCTGCGAGCCGGCTACCCAACCCTAACTCCAGCCTTTCTTTTTTGGCTGAAGGGGGAGGTAGGCTTTTCCCAATGCTCTGACCAGCAGTGACACAATGACCGACCAACTGACTTTTGTTTGCTTTTAAATTCTCACACCATCATTTGAAATAAGTAAGACCACAATGATGTGTTCATTCCAATATGCCTTTAAGACACAAATGTAACTAAACACTTTAATTCCAGCCATGTCATCTATTACAGCCAGAAATCAGAGAAGCCCTGAATGAGCAAGTGCAAAACATCAGCTTGTAAAATTTAAACAGAGGGAGTTGTGCCAAGCTTGTATTACTTCAGAAGACAAGAGGGAGTTGTGCCCAGCTTTTAAGTTTTAAACATAGGGGAGTTGTGCCATGATTGTATTATCTTCATCAGCTTGTAAGTTTTAAACATAGGGGAGTTGTCCCATGATTGTATTATCTTCATCAGCTTGTAAGTTTTAAACATAGGGGAGTTGTGCCACGATTGTATTATCTTCATCAGCTTGTAAGTTTTAAACATAGGGGAGTTGTGCCACGATTGTATTATCTTCATCAGCTTGTAAGTTTTAAACATAGGGGAGTTGTGCCACGATTGTATTATCTTCATCAGCTTGTAAGTTTTAAACATAGGGGAGTTGTGCCACGATTGTATTATCTTCATCAGCTTGTAAGTTTTAAACATGAGGGAGTTGTGCCACGATTGTATTATCTTCATCAGCTTGTAAGTTTTAAACATAGGGGAGTTGTGCCAAGATTGTATTATCTTCATCAGCTTGTAAGTTTTAAACATAGGGGAGTTGTGCCAAGATTGTATTATTTCAAGAGACAAAGTCAGTTGGGTAGTCACGTGTCAGTGGTGTGTGCTCACCAATTGATGTTAACTTTTCCAAGATATAAACTCAATTTTGTACAGGAGCGTTGTGAAATACAGGAAAAAATGGAATGATACTGGTTACAAGAAACTTTTTCTCCACTCTTCAGATAAAACAAACTTGTTTTAACATCATACATGATATAGGTAATAAAACAGTTATAAAAGATTATCCACACCTTTGAACATTTCCAGTTGGGATGCTAGAACAAGCTAAACTAGATTCAGGGCAAAAAAGGTCTTTTTATAAAAATTTACTAACACAGCATAAAAACTAAAAGCTAAAACAATACAGGCAATCTACACATGTACACTATCCTCCATTTCAAGGCAAAAAATGTGGCCGTTGCTTGGAATGGTTACATAATATCAAACCAATTGCTCAAATGGTTAAAAATTTCAAGTTTCCAAAGTGATTACTGATATCAAATGTGAAACAAAAAAACTTTTTTTAAACCAAAACATTACTGAACATGTAAATCTAAAAGCATCATGTTATTCATTCAATAAAAATTTACTGGGTCACACTCGGCGCTATTACAATGCTTGCTGTTTATGCTGAAGAAGAAGGAAAATGTGAAGTCAAGCTACCCAGTGGTGAAAGAGAACCACACAACACACGTGTCCCTTACAGCTGGGGAATAGATCAGCCCAAGACAGAAAAATGCTTCATGTGTATAACTATAAACTCACTACAAACATTAACAATTATGTCGAGTTATGTTAGAATAATGATGTATAGGTACAGTGGGTAATATAACAGTTGACAATACCCAAACACAATCAAATATACAATGAAAAGAAAAGACAGTGCTTTGCTTTGAGGTCAGAACTTTAAACCGAGTCCACCAAAAGAAAGCAAAAATAAAAGATCACCTTTTGGTAATTAACCCCAAGGAAATCACACTAAATGCTTAATAAAGGATGTCAAAGATCTGATCGACAAGAAAAATGGAGAAAGCAAGCACTTTAAATACACTTTTTCTTTTTCTTCTTTTCTACAATACGACTTAAAGCACAAAAAAACCCATGAATACAGCCAAGTGTTTTGAAACAATTGCTTGCAAACAGTTTACGACAAACCACTAAAACTTCGAACCACCACAACACATGCTCATCCATTTTCTAGTTTTACACAACCCAGGTTTCATGACAGCACAAAAATACAAGCAAGAAGAAAGGCTGAACAAAAACCGACAATCTGTCCCACGCGGTATTAGCTCAGTGATCTGCTAGAATACATTACTTCACATTTGCTACACTGAAAGGAATAAAAAATATTTGGAGAAAAGTTCCATACCTGCAGAAACCACAAACGGACATGAAAACAACAGCATTAAAGTTGGACAAATGGAAGAAAGCAGACAAGAAATCATGCAGCAATGAGCACCGGCTGATGTAAAATCACTTCAGTCTTCTAAATGCAACCACATTCTTTTTCTTAAATCACTTCAGTCTTCTCAATGCAACCACATTCTTTTTCTTAAGTGGGGCCTTCAACCCCCTTTTCCTCCCCTTTCTTCTTTCATTTCTGAAAAAAAAAATGTGACATCTTAGTTACTTTTCTTCTGTTTCTTGTACTACTTTGTGCTGATGGATAGCCATGGTATACTAGAGCATGGTTTGCCTGCGCCACCAAAAGAAACAAAAAAGGATCATTCCTTCACGCGTTTATTCCAGTCTATTTTATTCATTATTGTTTGTCCTAATATTATTGTGGTGACATATTGACAAAGTTGTTTTGTTCCTGGATAGCTGGCTTGATGAAAAAAGCAAACGCTTTGCTTATTCAAAGTCCCATCTGAAAATAAAACTTTTGACTCTGACCCCTATGTTCAAACACACATACTGGGCCCGACTTTCCGGGCACTTAACAGCAGCGCAATGCTTTATTCCTCATATGAGACTACGATAGTTGCTGTCCGAGAGTTTGATGAAGAAGCGCACACACACACCCTCGCCATACACACACACACACACACCCTCGCCATACACCCTACCTTCCAGCCCTCTATTATTCACTTGAGCATATTTCCCACCCCCACCCCCTTTTTTTTTTAACCCTTTGCTAAAATGCATTATCAATGTCAGTCCTGCACCCCCTCCTGCATACACTCCCCCACTTCCATCAGTCCCCCATTTCTTTTCATTATGTGATCATGTAGAATATAAACATTTCTTGGAGTTTCCATTTTTTGGAATTTTTATTCACAAATTTCAACGACTTACAGCCCCTTTTCCTCAAATCTTTTCCCATTCTTCCCCCACCCCACCCCACCCAAAATAACCTTACCCCTCCCTTATCCTTGAACACACATGCAATCATCCCTCTAGGACATGCATTCTATCTCACCCCACCCCCACCTTTCCCAGTACCCCTTTCCCTAAAATGGAAGGACCTCATCCATCTATCCCTCCTAAACCTAGTTTCTGATCCAAGGGATCGAATCCAGGCAGCAAGAGTAGGCGGGGCTTTTCCAAGTTAAAAAAAAAATTTTTAAAGGAGGCTGCCCTTAGTGCTGTTTGTCAGTTATGTCAGGCTCTGCCTCTACCCGGTTACTTCTATTTTTTTTCTCAGCTGATAAACGCCAACAATACATTTTTTTATAACGAATAAAGATTATAACAGTGAAAGCAACGCTAAAGATTTTACTCTGTGAGAAATACGAGATTTGTACTTTCCATCTATGCGAGAAAATGGATTTCATGATGATACTTATTTGACTGTTTCAATTTGAAATAGCAGGAGACTGTGTGTGCAGCAGACTCCTTTTCTATTTTGTACCCACTGGTGTCGCTTTGTTTTGCAACTGTCAGCATGTATCATGGCATCCACCTGCCTCTGTGTCCACATGTAGGGTCAGGGTTAGAGTTATGCTAGTGTAAAGGTTAGGGTTAGTGTTAGCATTGTTCAACAACAGGGCAGGGGCTATGGGTCAGTCAGTCAGTTGTTTGGTCTGTGCATATGGACACAGTGGCACGTAGACACTATGGCACAAAGCTTTTTTGCTTTTTCCTAATTCATCAAATCACCCGTCTTACCAATAGCAAGTTATTTCTGGCACTCTACTTCTCTGCTCAGCTAACTAATGTCAGGTCTATGATTTCTTGTCACCCTGACATGGCGCTGTTGCTGCGAAAGACTGAAGACAGACCAGCCTGAGAACCGTCGATAACATTCCGTTCGACAGGTCAAGCGACTGCTGATGCTGACCATGCATCTATTGCACACTGCTTTTCTGTCTTTGTATACTGTTGTCACTTTAGAGACAGCTTAAATCCAAAATAAAATTTGAGAAAAAGAACTTCCCTCTATCCGTTTAGTTGACAGGTTCAATCGGAAAAAAAATTGAGAAAAAAACACTTCCCTCCATTTTCTTATCTCCATTCCCCAGCCCCATTTTTTGTCTATGTCTGCTGATCTAACATGCTTGTCTTGGCCTTTCCTCCCAACATCCTCCCCTCCATCCCTTAAATTTCTCTTGTACAGAATCTGTGTACACCCTACCACCCCTTTTACATCACACAAGGTGCACGCTCACACACACACACTCACTCACTACACCACACACACACACACACACACACACACACACACCTATCACTGAATCAAGTTTAAGATACACATTAAAAAAAACCTAAATCCAATTGGCTTATTTTCTTTACTACTAAGGGCAATTTACAATTCTGCATGATGCTGGGTGTCTTAAGCGAATGGAATCTGGTAGAGCACATTCTCTCCAGGCTGAATTTGTCTAGCCAGTCAATTTCTGACAGGGGGGCATGGATGATACTGGGTGACAAGATCACCAGTAGCAGAGGACATCTCTGACCTGATCTAAATTTGGTGAACAATTTTTTGATGCACTGTCCTAAGGACTCCTTACAAAAGGGGAAAAAAAGCAGCAGCAGCAAACAATAGTAAACCATGGTAGGCCAGCACATGCATTTACCTACACTTCTGTAATCTGACAACACTTAATATCAAATACTATTTTGGGATGAGGGTAGTTTTTAAAATTTTTCATCATCTACCAAAAAAATCATAAAACACACACTGCAAATCATACAGCATCAGTACCTATCATAAAGTAACTATTTTCCAGTTGAAATAAGAAGAAAAAAGTACAAAAGAAAAATTCTTCCACAAGTGTTTTTTTCCCCCATTTCCATCAATGTTATAGATGCACTCTATCCTTTTCTCCTGAACAGTTTCCTGAAAATCTCTTCTATGACATCAGATCTGATCTTTCTCCCCTCCCTGTTCTGTGTACAAACACATCTCTTACTACTTTTCTGTTCATAAGTACATAACACATTTACCTCCTTTTACTTCGTCTTACTTGCATGCAGATTTGAAACACCATTGTCCCTTTTCCTTCTTTTGGGTGAATGGATTGGGTTCCCCTTTTTTTTTCTTTTTTTTTTTTGGGGGGGGGGATGCGCTTCACCCTCGTTCTGCCTTTATCCGCTTTTAAAAATATTTCTTTAATGGGTGCATCATACATTTCTCTATTACAGGCAGAATTTGACCCCTACAACAGCAACAAGAAGGAAAAAAAGATCACGTTTTTTAGGGAGGTTTTGGTGGTAGCATCTTTTTCTTTTTTCTTTGAATTCCTTTTTTTGTTCTAGTCATTTTTTCTTCTTTTTTATTTATTTATTTCCTTTTTTTTGGGGGGGGGTCTTTTTTCTACCACCATTTTTCAGCTTTTTTGGGGGGGAGGGGGGTAATGAATGCTTGACTGGTCACTCTTCATCAGCAGAAGAAGAAGGCCTGGAGCACATTCTTTTCCTCTCTTAAGCTTCCCCTCATCTTTCAACCATAACTTAGCACCAGAGCTGTAACTGCCCTAGTGCGAGATGATGTATGTATTCTATGTTTGTATACCAACTGGTAACCACGCTCGACGTTGCATTACTTGGCTAGGCTCCAACCACTGAGTTATCCCATCCCCCTTTTTGTTTTGTTTTTCACCTTATACCAACTGATACATTTGTCAGGGGTTTGTGGATGCTCCATGTGATGACTATGTGATCATGCGATGACGTGATGTGATCCTCCATGTGATCACAGTGATGTGATCCTCCATGTGATCACAGTGATGTGATCCTCCATGCGGGCAACGATGTCATGGTCCTCCACGTAGTGGTGATTTCTGGTCCTCCATGTAGTGGTGATTTCTGGTCCTCCATGCAAGGACCAATGTCCTGGTGACATAAGGAAAGAAACTGAACCACTCATCTTGATGAAAAATGCTGCTCAATCAAGACAAGGGTAACTTCATACACTGGAGTGAGTGGTCATGAAAACGAGTTCTATTCTTAGTCAATGCTTGACAGCCAACCAAAGCAGCACAGAATGGGCCAGGTCAGGACTGGGGTAACAAGAAGCAATATTCTGACATAAGTTTGGATTGCTGAAATCCGTTTCAACTCTCCAAAAAGAACTAAGGTAATAAGTTTATCTGATGGTGACAAATATGTCTCAATGTTCAGAATTTATATTTCAGCATTACACCCCCACCCCCCACCCCCTGCCACCCCCAAAAAAACCAAAAGTTCCCCTTGCACACAGCTACAGATGATGGATGTTCATCCACCAAATTCCACACTTTACAATGCTGTCACCCCCACTAATGAGTCTTTCTTTAACACAACTATACTTATGTATTTGAGGCACTTGTCATATCCATACTGATGTAAGGACATTTCCCTTTTTTGACAGGCAAAAAATTCCACTCAAAATTAAGAAGACATATTGATATCTACGTCTCCTGAATGACAACCTCTTTCACCCAACAAACCACAAAAATGTTTTTTAAATTACTCATAACTGTGTATACTGAGATGTTCTTTTCAAAATCCAACAGAAAGACATCCATATTTGCAACTTTTCCACCCAACCTTTAAAAGTAGTATGTATGAATTCTCCCAGTGTATGAAGTTTTAACAGAGTAGGCCATTTGATGCCTGTAGGAACGGATATCATTTAAAAAATGCATGCATACAGGTGTCAGGTTTCGACACCATCCCCACAGTCATAATGCAGCTACCTAAATGGTGAGGGGGGAAACGGTCACATACGTAAAAATCTCGCCATTCATGAACCTCAGAACTCTAGCCAAAGAACAAAAATCAAATTTTTGGTCAAATTTTAAAAAATTATTTAAAAAAAATAAAGCTGAAGACAAAAAATTTTTAGGGTCAAAATCAGGAGACCCTCCACTGTAAACTGCTTACACAGATTACAGAGGAAGTGGGGAGTGGTGCTGGGTTTTTTGCTGCCTCATCTTATGAGGTGTTTCTTTCCTGCTGTTCTCGCACTACTCACTTCCACCCCTCTGCCCAGCCATACCCAGATGTGCTATGTAGCATCCTCAGGATCAGAAATCAACAGGGCGCTCTATCAATGTGAGGCTGCTGTGAGGCTTCAAACTAGAGGGGCCCTGCACTGCTGCTGCATGAATTTTGTGGTGTTGAGTGATGCCTGTTCTGAGCTAAAATAAGCAGGGCACCAGTCATTCAGCCCCCTACTGATGACAGTAGTAGCTCATTCACAGAGCCAGACTGATTGAGATGCCCACCCAAAGTGACAACCACCTCAACATCCCTCCAATGTCCTTCTACTGTGAAACTCTAGCAACTGAAGCCATCAAATCGGAGAGAACTCTTTTCATTGCATAATGATCAAATACAATGATGATGATGATGATGTAATGAAACTGCTGTGAAAGTATATGCCTTGAGACTACTTGACAGGGCTGCACTCTACACTATCATGAGAAAGTCCTTCGGATGAAACTAAAAACCAAGGTCCCATAAAACACACAGAACATCTTGTACACACTTTAAAACCTGTTCCACCTTTCAACAGAGTAGTCCATTCTGTGCTGGTGGAACAGATGGCAAAATTTACAAACCACATACACACAGGGTCTGGACATAAAAAAGCACACGAATGCTTAATCCATTATCCCCAAAATGAAATATATAAAATGAAACAAAATATCCCGGCATCAACCTGGCCCCAACAGATGTAGACGCCTGCAGTGTTGGTCAAGTAATTTGCAAAACAGTCTCAAAATTGCATCCGTAACAGTGGATGAAGTTCGACTGTGTGGTCCCAGTTTTTCCAATGAGCCCACAGCACACTCACTCTGGGTAGGAGCTGGCTGGAGTATGAAAAATCCCCAAGATGCTTACCACTGCAACATGGTGGCTGGTTGGGGAAGATTTTATATTCAAGATGAATAAATAAAAAAACTACTGAAACAAGTATAAAACTATAAAGACAGAGCTATGAAATCAAAGACGTTGGGCTAAGAGTGCCAAGCCTGTGGTTGTTTCTCTGGCTGGCTAACTGGGGGTAGGATAGTCTGGTGGTTAGAGAATTGTGCATTGCACTCATGATCTGCAAACCCGGGTTCAAATCCAGTTCAAGGAGATTTTTTCCCCCTGGAGTTAACAGTGCTGACTCCACTCCCCAAAAATCATTCGGATGAGACCATAAACTAAGTCCTATGCCCTACACCTTGTGCACACGTTAAAATCTGTTTTGCTTTTCAGAAGAGTAGGCCATTGTGTGCCTGTGGGAGCAGATGACAAAATTTACAAAACCGCATAAACATGGGGACTGGATGTAAAAAAGCATATGAGTGATTTTATTATCCTCAAAACTGAAGACTTGAAAATAATTTAATTCTTTTAAAAAAAGAGAAAAAACATTTTCAAACACACACATCTCTACTTTCAACAAGAAAGAAATTATTCAGCTGTAGACAGACACAGCTTGATAAGAGTGCTGTTCTCACCCTAGCCAGTGAAAAAAATTGGTGGATATGAGAACGGTGAAATAAGGGAAAATATTCTCAAACTCTATGGGAAGGTTGATGGTGGCATTCTAGTCATGAAGACGTATTTTGGCATGGTCAGAGGGGGGCTATTTGCACCACACCTCAGGAGTAGATCCATGCATTGAGGGCCATTCGTCATTGAAATTTTAAACTCCGTTACAAATTTTTTTTTAGTCTTATTACTACTGCTGTCATTCTGTTTATCAGCATTGCTAGTATGAGATGATTTTTAAAAAATGACATTCCATTTTTAACCAGTTCACTGCCTATAGGACATTGGCTGATGTCCTATGTAACGTGTTTCTCCAGTGCTGATGTCCTATGTAACGTGTTTCTCCAGTGCTAACAGGTTGTCAACCGACTTCCTCAATTTTTCACAAGTTCTTGTCTGGTCCAACTGAAAATACTTCCTCACAGTTAGATGGTAACTATTCTAAATTTGGGTTGGGATCCTTCTAGGTCACAGGTAACAGGGGGACAGGATAGCCTGGTGGTTAGAGTGATGCATATGTGATCTGCTGACCCGGGTTTGATTCTCATTCAAGAGGATTTTTTTCCTCTGGAGTTAACATCGGTGCCAACTCCACTCCCCCAAAAAGTCCTTCGGATGCGACTATAAACCAAGGGCCCATGTGCGAAGCCCAAAGAACTTGTGCACACATTAAAACCCGTTCCGCTTTTTGGAAGAGTAGGCCATTGTGTGCCAGTGGGAACGAACGGCAAAATTTACAAACTGCATGCATACAGGGACTGCATGAAAAAAGCACACGAGTGCTTATTCCATTATCCTCGATATAAAATAGTAAACAAATAAGCATCCTTTATTTCTTAAAGCTATTTGGTAACTGGCCAACTTGGCTTATGTCTGAGCCAGAGCAACATGACAAGATGGATTTTCAACCTTTGTGCTAGACAGTCAACCGTCCACTTTACAGAAAACGTACACCACTTTGCTGGCATATGATTTTTTTTTTATCAAAATAATGATAAGGAAGGCGATGAGCTTTTGTCTGATGATTCACTTGAAAATGACAATGAGAGTGATGTGCAACACTTGCTGGGTGTTTAAAAAAAAAAATGTTTTTAACTTGCTGGGTGCTATTTAGCAGACGAACTTTTCAGCATACAAGTATAATAGAAACAGAGTCCACTTACAGTTCTAGTAATAGCTAAAGTCAAGGCCTGAGGCAGTAGGAAATAGGGAGAGTGGTGGTGTACGTGGTGTGGATAGGGGGAGAGGGGTGGTAAAGGTAAGAGAAACTGAATGGGCAGGGGGGTGTGGCCAAGTTGGCAAGGCCAGAAAAGTTGAATTCATATATTATTACATTGAAATATGTGGATTTGATCAAGTTGTTAAAGATCATGCCTAAAGAATGTATTCTCTCTTTTTTGTGATTTGTCTTGCATATCTTCGCAAAAAAAAACCTGCTTAAAGCGTCAGGCAAAAATGTACATAAATTACACTTTTTACTAAGGCACGTTATGTAATGGTAAAAAAAAATTTTTATATCCAAAAATATTCAGTTTCCTCATTCATTTTCCACTGAAAAACATAGAACACTTGTTTTCCAGTCTCCAGTAGTTTTCACACCAAAATGTTTATCAATTATTACCCTGAAACTGTAGACATCTCTGCCACTAGGAGGAACCTTCCTTCACCCAGATTTTTCCTGGCAGCAAACTGGTTACACATTTACTGCTACTATTACTGCACTTTATGATCAAGTTAAAAATGAAATCAGGAACTTTTTTACCTTCAACTTTGGCCTGGTATACGTGTCCTGCTGGTTCCACTTCATGCAGGTGCAACATCTGTGGTGTAGGTAGCTGTGTAGCACTGCAGGTACATCTGTGAAGTAGGGAGCTGTGTAGCACTGCAGGTACAACATCCGTGGTGTAGGTAGCTGTGTAGCACTGCAGGTACATCATCTGTGGTGTAGGTAGCTGTGTAGCACTGCAGGTACATCATCCGTGGTGTAGGTAGCTGTGTAGCACTGCAGGTACATCATCTGTGGTGTAGGTAGCTGTGTAGCACTGCAGGTACAACATCTGTGGTGTAGGTAGCTGTGTAGCACTGCAGGTACAACATCTGTGGTGTAGGTATCTGTGTAGCACTGCAGGTACATTATCTGTGGTGTAGGGAGCTGTGTAGCACTGCAGACTATTAGGTTGTGGACTTTGACACCAGTCCCAGAGTCCCTGAAAATAGTGATGTCGTAACCACCTACACTGAAAATTCTGAACATTTTAAAAGTAGTCTTTTTTTTCTGCATTCCCTTGCTGGGTGAGATTTTCATTTCATGACTTTTTTAAAAATACAATAGAATTACAACATTCTTCACAGATGTAGATTTAGCTTATAAACTATTTACCCCAATGATTTCATCTCACCCGTTTCAAAGACCACAGTCACACATTACTGTTTTTAAGGCACAATGCTACAATTAATCTTCAGTTGCTAATTTCAATATATAAAATTTACTCTGATGAATGAACTGGTGTGTAAAATGTACACAATCTTCACACACAGAGAAAAAATAATCTCAATTTTGCGACTTGCATTTTACTGACTTTTAGAAGTCAATGACATGTACTTAAAACTTTTACTTTGACATATGACATTTTGGTTTTATCAGTCAGATATTGTTCAAAATATGGCCAAAATAGTGCGTCACAGTTTTGTCAAGATATAAACTGCGACTGCATGAGTTAATGTATCTGAAAAGATCATTTTCTGCCTCCACACACTATATCAAAGTGGAGTGGTTAAGAACAACAATTCTCACCTAGACTTTGTCCTGTAGTGAAGACCACGTCTTCCTGGCTCCACATCATGCAGGAAGGCATGATGATGTACGCGATGCATGAACCACAGCAGTTTTTAAAAGCTGACCGGCTGCTGTGATAGACAGCAGTGTTTCACGGTGCTGGACTTGACTGAACTGTTCCAGCTCATATGGTACCTGGTCAAAAAGATTACACCACATAGATTTAAACAGGAAAATTGCCACAAAAAGTAAGACAGTACATATACAAATGATGAACAAAGACAAAAACAGTCTACAAGTGTGAGGGCCATAGTAACAGGTTTTATGCCAACGGTTTCAAAGACCTCTCAACCTGTCAGTTCTCACTTGATTTTACAATTATTATCAGTTATTGACTGATTTTTTTTAATGTTATGCAAATACTTTTAAATTACATTATTATGTTGGGTTTTTTTAAAGTACAACATATTATGCAAGAACTTTTGGTCCATAATGGCATTTTTACAAGCCTGTAAAATCACTGCAAAGTTATTAAAGAATGTCAAAAACCTTTTCTTCTTTAAAAAATAATCTGTTAATATTCAGACTGCATGACACTACAAAGTTCAATTGCATATATAAGTGAAAGTCTAACCTTAGTTTGTACAGAGGTAAAAAGATGAACAAATGACAAACCAAGATAAAACCAACAACACTGAGGACCACAGTGACAGACTTTTCCAATCTCTCAACTCCTTGTCAGTTCTTGATTTTTAAACACCATTGATCAATGAAGACAACTTTGAAAAAAGAATTCCAAAAACATTTTCACAATTATTTCAATATGCAATTTTGCTCGTTTCTCAATAAACTGACGAACTGCACATTGTATTTAGCCTTGTGTGGTTTAAATTACGTAATATTTGATTCTGACAAAATCAGACCGTGCTCAGAAAGAAAATTAAAAACTTCCAGAAACATGTCAATGGAATATAAAAAAAAAAATTTTTGTTTGTTTAACCTGCAAATGTGTTGCCAACTCTACACCACGATACTCCTCCTTCAGGAAACTGCTACATTCAAACAGTAAAAAGCTAACCAACATTTTATTTCATACTGTTTATCACTCTGCTGATCATGAAGACAATTTCAGAGCTGTCAACCCAGTCACTTCCAACTTTAGATGGAAGAGATTCTAGTCCCTTTAAATAGTATTTCATGTTATAGCCTCACCAGCCATGAGTGCCATATCAGGGCTGTCACCTTGTATATCAAACATCAACATCAACCTGAAAATAATTACAGGACATACTACCTTCACTTTTCTATTCTTACTTATCACACCACCATCACCCCCTCCCTCCCTCCCCTGACATTTCAAGAGAAATCCTGTTCACTTTTTGCTAGATATAAAGGCCTGAAGCCAACAATGAAAATCCATTACCTTGTATAAAGCAGATCGGCTCCACCATTGACATGTACTTACCCATATAGGGTCATGAAAGGAGGAGTTCCCCAGCTGACAGCAACGACGCTGAGGTAGTTTGGCATGCAGAGTGCTGACTGGAGTTTCCCTGATGACATCAATGTTGAGGTAGTTTGGCATGCAGGGTGCTGACTGGAGTTTCCCTGATGACATCAGTGTTGAGGTAGTTTGGCATGCAGGGTGCTGACTGGAGTTTCCCTGATGACATCAATGTTGAGGTAGCTTGGCATGCAGGACTGGAGTTTCCCTGATGACATCAATGTTGAGGTAGCTTGGCATGCAGGACTGGAGTTTCCCTGATGACATCAATGTTGAGGTAGCTTGGCATGCAGGACTGGAGTTTCCCTGATGACATCAATGTTGAGGTAGCTTGGCATGTAGGACTGGAGTTTCCCTGATGACATCAATGTTGAGGTAGCTTGGCTTGTAGTGTCTCGAGGTTTCCTAAAGACAGCAGCCACGCTCAGGTTTCCCCAAGTGGTGCCAGCAATGCTGAAGGGTACCATTCCACCAAACGTCAGTATGATCCACATGGTGACTTTATCGCCCCATTAAAACTCCCATGGAATAAAGCGCAGGAAGAGGTGTTAGGAAACTTTATCAATGTGAGGGGGTGACGAATCACGATCCCTCATGAAGATTACCTATGATTTTGAAGACAGTTTCTTTTTTAACACCTAGATCACTGTCACCATGATTGCTCTCCTTTTATTCTCTGGCTTTTTAAAATCTACGTTTTAGATTTAATCTATTCCTTTTATTTCACTATTCTGAATTTTAGTTGCATTTTCATTTTATTTCCTTGTTTATTCTATTCTGTTGATATTCTTTTAAATTTTACATTCTATTCTATTCAGTTTAATTCTATTTTATTTAGTTTAGCAGGAGATGATGCAATCTGAAATTTGGTGCCCAGTGATTGTTTAAATGCTACTGACTTAAATGCACAACAGCAGAAGAAGGCCTCCGTCGAACAAGTCTGATCATGGGTGTACATCCAAGTTGTTTCGTTGTGGCAGCGTCGCTCGTAGTGGTAGAGCTGATGCACAGTTCCCAAGCCTAAAACTCCACGCTTGTAGGGCAACTTTCAATCAGAGCAGGGCAGTGAATAGTGTGACCTGAGTCACTTCCTTGTTTGAGCAATGCAAACAAGAGCTTCACAGGTGAGGGTGTTTTTGTTGTCATGCCTGTGAGCTGTACGAGGCTGCGTAGCAGGGGGCTTTGCATTTCTGCCTCTTTCTCTGTTCAACTTCAGGTTGAATTATGGCGGATTTTCCGCACTTGCTCACTGCCCTGGTGATTTCTGGCCACCTGAAGTGTTCTGAAGCACCATGGCACATGCTGGCCTGTGCTCCAGATCTCCAATGTCAAAGCCGTTAACGGCTTTGCTCACAGGTTTCCTACATCCTCCACTCTGTCCTCTACCCAGGGGCCTAACAGAGCAATACCGCCACATGTGGATACATACTTTGGTTCAGAGGTCTGGTACCCCAGCAGTGGCATCCACCTGGAGTCCTTGTTGACAAAGTCCACTATGATTTGATGATGATGATGGCTGGTTTCTTGCATGCTAGGATTGTGGGAGAAAGGAGATGGGATTTCAGTTTCTACAAACCCTCTGGTGGCTGAGGAGGCTAATGCATGTTGTGTTGCATCCTGGGTAGACGAGAAAGAAGAAACGAACTGTTGTAGGTTTGTCTTTTGTCCCAGTTTCCGCTTCTTTTGCTTCTCAGCATTTCATGCTGAACGTTCATCTAACAAAACAAAAATAGTGCAATAAACATACGACACTTTCAAATAAAGACAGAAAGGGAGTGGGAAAGTGTGTACATGCATGTGCATGTGTGTGTAGGTGTGTGTGTACACATGCGCATGCTTTTAATGCAGGGATGTCTGGAAAAGAGATTGCTGTGTCAACTCAAATGCTGCAAAGTTCATAGTAGTGCATTTTCTCCACTGCACATTTTGCCATTATCAGTGAAGGGGTGATCATGTGGTCAGGATCAATACAGATTGTGGGCAACCATTTTTACCCACACTAAAGGTAGCTGCATTCACACTAAGGGGATGGTGTCACTTGTCTGCATGCACTTTCTTCTTATTAATCTGTTCCTATCAGCATTAAATGGCCTACTCTTCTGACAGGTGGGACAGGTTTTAACATATGTGCAAGATGTTCTGCATGCCTTTTGGAAGTGTGGAGTGTGTGGTGGTTAAATCTCAGGCCGTCAGATCACAAGCACAATGTTTAAACTACTAGGCTATCCCAACCCCTTATTTTTTTCCATTGGATAAATCAGAAATATTGCTGAGAATCTTTTACAAATTTAATTCTATTTCAATATTGATATTTAAAAATTGGCAAAATTTCAACATCTTAACAGGAGACAACACATCACAGAACATTAATATATGATCTTATATACAGATATTTTATGTGATAGTACAAATTGACACAAAAAACTGGACACTTCATTTTGTTGTTACTCTTCTGACCATGACTTTTCACAACTGTCTTTCAAGTGAATGCCTTTTTCTTCATTCCTGGAGCTCCAAGGTTTACCAATGGTGAGAGTTATGAGTATGGGGCATCCCCCTTAACCATCCTGCCACCCTCCTTGTTAAATGCCTTTTAAAGATGACACTGTGGATCTGCTGCAACACCTGTCCTAACATCCCCACCTTCAGTGATCTGATTATGTCCATTGAAACACTCTGCCGATACTGACATGGTTATAGCAAATGATATTGAATTCACACACACACACACGCACACACACACGCACACACACACACACACAAAGACTGCAAATTCCACATACAGATGCTTCATTTTGTTCATCCAACTTCATGCTGCAGCCATCCCAGACTAACTGGCAATCCTGACGGACGCGATAGCCGAGTGGTTCAACTGTTCAACTTCAATCCCATGATGGTCCATGAAGTCCTGGGTTGAGATCTCAACAGCGTCTGATGAATGAAGGGTGGGGATTTTCACAATCTCCCTGGTCAATTTCAAGTGCAGACCTGCCAGTGCCTTAATTCCCTTTGTGTATATATACACAAGCAGCAGATCAAATATGCAAATTGAAGATATAATTTATGTCAGCCTTCGGTGGGTGATGGAAACATGAACATCCCCGAGGTTGGTAAACAGAGCTCTACCTTCATGGTGGGCAAAATGGTCGAATATGCAAAACCTCACCACTGGTGAACCTTGGAGCTCTATCCACGGAATAAAAGTAAATGGCAATCCCTATTTGAATCAATCAATCCCTATTTGAATCAATCAAATCTTGCACGCAAAATTCTGAGGGATCTGTGTGACCCGTTCACTTTATGAGTACCAAAGAACTGTATCCTGTCTAAACAATAAACCATATCTGAAGTCTTATCATTGCTGTACCATTACTTGTTTACACTGTAACAACCACAGCGAATAAGATCTTGATTTCACTTAATTCATCATATTTAAAAGTATGTCTTTACCTTTCAACTCGGCATCTCTCCCCGCTGTCTGGAAGTCATCAGGACACTGCGACAGATTCTGCAGGCTGTGTGCTGTGGACAACTTCAACATGGCGGCGCCCATCTCTCTCCACCTTGCAGGGTCACCTCTTGGTTTCCTGCCAAATAATGGAAACATAAATTAGGCAGATCGGATTAGTTTTGATCTTTTTAAAATGACATATTATACATTAGTTGTATACATGTGGATATATATATATACTTTTTTTGTTCCTCAGCTACAGCTCCAATGTTCACCAATGGTGAGATTTTTCTTTTATATATATATGCGATCCTTTTTTGCCCACCATTAAGATGGCCACTTTCCAACTTTAGGGGATGAAGTCTAAAACACCAGGGTGCATGCATTTTGTTAAGCTGTTGTGGTTACAATGTAAACAAGTAATGGTACAGCAATGACAAGAGTTCATTATATGGTTTATTGTTTAGACAAGATACAGTTCTTTGGTACTCTTCAGTATTATCACTAAGAAATTTGTTCTTAGATTGATGGCTTGATGAAAAAAGCAAATGCATTGCTTATTCAATGTACCATTTGGAATAAAAATTTGACTTGACTTGTCCATTCCTGCCAGAAAACAGTGACCTACTGTTCTGAAAGGTGGAATGGGTTTAACATGTGTACAAAATGCATGTTCTATGTAATTTCACACACAGGACCTCGTTCTATAGTGACTAGACTCATCTGAAGGAATTTGGGGGGAGTTGAGTTGGTAATCTTAATTCAAGAGGGAAAAAACCTTTGAATGGGCGCTTCCATGGTGACTTGATCCTGGGATGTTAGTAACAGGGCATTCTACCAATTTATATGACAATAAATCAAAGTAATGAAATGATGAACCATGACTGATAAATTACTCTGAAAAAACGATGTACTACCAGTTTGCACAGAGTTTACAGCCGTCACTTTTCTCTGCTCCACTTTGTATTGAACAAAGCACAGCTTATGTTACTGTGCATACATTCCAAAACTAAACAGAGGCTCTGTCACTGATAAATCATTAAAAGTTGATGGGCTGGGGGGGGTTTCACCGTCGAGTTAAAATACATTCCATCCTTTTTTCATGGTTTTACCAACATAATTTATGCTCTCAGAACATCTTGCAGGCATCCTTAAAAAAGACTTATGTCACTAGGCCAGCTAGGGCCTGTGGCGTGGATGACATGAACATCCCCATCATGCTGTTGACCACCTGGGAAGGTCAGGCCCTGCCTGGTTCAACTTGCCCAAGCCACTGCCTTCAACATTTCTGAGCACTGTCCCAGGAATCCTCAAGGAGTTGAGCTAAAACTCCTTACAGGGAACAAAAAAATTATAATAGTACTGCATTTAATTTCTTCCCCGACCAAAAATAATATGACGTTTTTATCCTATGCTTCACTTTTGTGCAGGCAACAAAAAATGACCTGTACTGTTGAGAAAAAAAGCTGAATGGTTATCTATGACTTTGTAGTTACAATGAACCACCAGTTTGAACGCACAGCCATTGTGCATTTTTATCGTTTCTCTTTATTTTGTTTAGTGTGTGCACGTACGACTACGTGCATGTGCGTTGGAAAAAACCCGGAGTTCTTCGACTCTATGGAAGTTGCAAAATGTTTAACAGGCAGAGTTTCATCATTTGGTAGGTTGCTTATCACACGTTAAAACCGAAACAAAGTTCATTAATGACGACTATGTCCAAAAGACCGGCTGTATTTTGAAACTTTTAAAAGACAGTGGCACTCTTACTGTGACCGGTCGGCCGGTGAGTGTGCAATGCAAAATAAAAGTTTACGACTTGGAGGCATGTAAAAAGACAAAAGGAGAACCTTACCAAATAACGTGTAATGGTCTGTGTCCAAAGACCAACAGCTCTGGGACAGCATGGCATGTATCTTCGGAAAGTTAACAGCAAAGAGCTGGAACGTAACATGAACTGGAGCGTAACTAGGCAGCTCCAAGTGTTGCAGCCGACCTCTGCTTCAACCTAGGCTGAGCTGTGTTCATCCCGTGCAAAGGGGGGATAACTACGCGTACGTACATACCGGGGTTGAACTATTTTGACCAATCAGCGACAGATGCAGGAGTTTTGCTGGATTTTCACAGGCTACTTATTCGCAGCTTTAATAATAATAATAATAATAATAATACTATATGGAATTTATATAGCACTGAATCTTGTAAAACAAACAAATGGAAGCGCTTGCACTCAAATTATTTACGGGCATGCAATTTTCCTCAAATATTATAAATAACATATTTCAAATTTATGCACAGCAGTGTGCACCCCCCCCCCCCCCCCCCCCCCACCACTCGCGAACACACTTAGGAGATGAAGGATGCTAAGTGTCAGGTGGGAAATAAGTGTGTTCTGAGGCTGGATTTGAATGTATCAAGTGAAGGCTTTTGGCAAGTGAAAGAGGGAGGTCATTCCAGGT
Source organism: Rapana venosa (assembly GCA_028751875.1). Classification (NCBI taxonomy): domain Eukaryota; kingdom Metazoa; phylum Mollusca; class Gastropoda; order Neogastropoda; family Muricidae; genus Rapana; species Rapana venosa. Next base: position 98,945,699 of record CM054135.1, on the reverse strand, counting down.
GAATGGACCAGAGACAGAGAAATAGCTACAGCCAATGGTGGTTAGTTTTTTACTTTTTTTTTTTTTACATTGAGGATAATGGAATAACCACTCGCGTGCTTTTTTACATCCAGTCCCCGTGTGTATGCGGTTTTGTAAATTTTGTCATCTGTTCCCACGGCACACAATGGCCTACTCTTTCGAAAAGCGGAACAGGATTTAACGTGTGCTCAAGATGTTCTGCTTGCGTTCGCACATGGGGCCTCGGTTTATAGTCTCATCCAAAGGACTTTTGAATCTGGGTGTTCGAAAGCACAAATTATCTGCGGCTGAACGAAGGGAAAGGGATGGAGTGTACAGGTGAAGACAGTTACAAAGATACGATGGTGCAGATTGGTGGAGACATTTGAAGCAGAGGGTATTGATCTTATACTTTAGTCTTTGTGAGGCAGGCAGCCAGTGAAGACATCGCAGAAGAGGAGTGATGTGTTCAGATTTTTTCTTTCTTAGGACCAGTCGAGCTGCACAGTTTTGTATGCGTTGAAGAGAGTGGATGGATGATGCTGGTAGGACAACCAAAAGAGAATTACAGTAGTCTAAACGTGAAAGAATGAGAGATGTGACGAGCTTGGAAGTTGCATCAGTGGACAGATACTTGCCAATCGCGATTATGCCCCGTAATTGATATTAGCAAGGCTGGCAGGTCTGGGTGATGAATTTTTTCATAGAGACACTTTGTTGTCAAGAACTACACCTAAATACTTCACAGAGTTGGACAAAGGAACTGACCTATTGCCGAATTCTATTGATCTTGTTGTGATGGAGGAAAGTTTATGTTGAGCATGGCTTCGGTTTTATAGGCATTAAGTTGTAACTTGTTCGAGTCATCCAGTTTTGAATGTCTTGAAGGCAGTAGGACATATTTGTAAGGAGGGAAGGCAAGTTTTCAACAGTATCACTGCACTGAAGCTGAGTATCATTGGCATAGAAATGATGATCAATATGGTGGTTGTTTATTATATGTGAGAGTGGAGCAGTGTAGAGAGTAAAGAGAACAGGGCCCAGGACTGATCCTTGTGGGACTCCACATTCCATTTTGTCAGGTTTTGATTGAATTTTGTTTACAATAACTTTCTGGAATCTGTCTGTGAGGTATGAAGTAAACCTGGTGAGGGCTGCGCCATTAATACCAAACGTATTTTGGAGGCGAGAAAGAAGAATTGAGTGACTCTATAGTGTGGAAGGCTGCAGATAAGTCAAGAAGAGTGAGGAGGGAGACTTTTCCTGCATCAGAAGCAAGTAGAAGTGTATCTTAAGTGTGGACTAGGGTGGTTTCGGTGCTGTGGTTGGGGCGATAGGCAGATTGAAAAGGGGGAAGGAGATCATTGGAATGAAGGTGACTGTTGAGCTGTTAGAGAACAACTTTTTCTAGTACTTTGAGACAAAGGGTAAGTTTGAGACAGGTCTATAATTCTTCAGAATGTTGGGATCGAGGTCGTGCTATTTTTAGTAGAGGTGTGACTATTGCGGTTTTAAGAGCTGGTGGAAAATTTCCTGACACAAGAGATGAGTTTACTATTTTAGTGATAATAGGTACAAGTAGTGGAAGGCATTGTGAGAAAACAGGAGCAGGTATGGGATCAAGGTCGCATGATTTTATAGTCATTTCCTTCAGAATTGTCAATATTTCTTTTTCACTTGTAGGATAGAAGGAAAAGAGAGGAGCGCCGGTGAACTGGGGATCAGGAGGTGCAGGCTGGAATTGAATCTGATCCAGTCTGGAGCGTATGTTGTGGACTTGGTCTGAAAAGAAGGCAGAAAAGATGGATGGAAGGTCAGACAGGCTGTGGGTGGTAGGCAGAGGAGTTGTTTTTGCAGACCCAAGGAGATTTGAGGTGAGGGGAAAAGATTTTATGGATGTAGCGCAGAGAACTTGGGAAGAGTAGTATTCTGTCTTTGCTGAATGGATTAAGAGTTTGACTTTGTTTATTTGTTTTCGGAAAAGCTGTTTGTTGATTTCGGTTTTTGATTTCCGCCACTGCCATTCTAGTTGCCGCGTTTGCGCTTCGCTATCAAGATGTCTTGGGTATACCATGGCGCACAGGGTCTGTCAAGTAGGAGATGGTCAGTAGGAGGTGCATGCTCATCAAGCATTTGGGGAGAACAGTGTTATAGTATTCAGAGAGGTCAGTGTGATCAGAGGTTTGTGAAAAACGTTCGGAAGCTTGTGAAGAGAAGTTATGAATGTCTAAGGCTTTAAGATTGGGAAGAGTAACATATTTCTTCTTTCTGACAGGTTTTGTGATGTTGAGGTGGAAAAGAATGGCGGAATGATCAGAATACACTTCATAGGTGACAGAAACAGATGTGACAAGATTAAATGAAGCATTAGCAATCAGCCAGTCTAAAATATGGCTTTGAATAGGGCATTAGGCCTAGGCTGCAACAATCTCAGTCCTAAAACATGTGAGGTACTAACACCCCCCCCCCCCCCCCTTTTTTTTTTTTTTTTTTTTTTTTTTGGGGGGGGGGTTACCTTCATTCATTCTTTTCTTTGTCTCTACATTTTTTTTATGGTTTGTGCGTTACTAAAACTCGCACGAAACTATTCCAATCTTTGAAGACAGCTGCTCTGCCGCATGTACCATATTAAACCAAGGGGAGGGAGAGGACGCTTGTTTGAGTCAGTCCTGTTGGCTACACTGTTCAACCCCTTCTCTTCTCATTTCGAACACTAATTGTTTTTCCATCAAAGATCATGACCGAGGAAGATTTTACCAATCTTCTGTGCGCCATTAATAATAATAATAATAATAATAATAATAATAATAATAATAATAATAATAATAATAATAATAATAATGTATGGAATTTATATAGCGCTGAATCTTGTAAAGCAACAAATCAAAGCGCTCAGATGACTTTTTGGGGGGTTATATCGAGGATAATGGAATAAACATGAACTCTCAGGTTAAAAGCATGACATAGTTCAATAAATCTCATTAGTTAAAACCAAGATACTCATTCATTCAACGTCTCAAAACCCTGACCTGCCACATGTGTTATACAAAGGCCGATATAACATGGAAAACACACATCAATGACAATTTAAGAAAAAAATCCAAACCCAGTAAATAAGCACCTAAAATAACGTGTCATTATGCAGACAACAATGGGAGAGCCCAGTCAGATGAAAAACGGCAATTCTTGTTTGTACTTTGAGAATACCGTGTGCTGGAATATCACAGAGCAAGGTCATTTAATTTAATTTTATGTTTTACATTGTCTATAGCCCTACCCACAACGAAATCCACATTAATACTGTTACCCCATTCAGTGTCAGTGCTCTAATGACATTAACCTTAAGTTCAAAACTAACATCTAATCCTTTCAAATACCCCAAATTAGTCTTTCCAATGAGACAATAAACGGAGGTCCTGTGTGCAAAACATTTATCGTATGTAAAAGAACCCACGACACCAAGAGAATCGTCCCTGACAAATTTCTGTAGAAAAAAGTCTAAAAGAAAAGCACATTCACAAGCAGGCAGGAACAGAAAAAGAAAAAAAAATAGAGAAAAATAGAGACATAACCACCAGCCTATACCACCCCTGGCAACCTGAATGATGTCACCTATGATAAACCTCAGATTTTAGCAAAGAAACAAAGAGGAAGAAAAAAATTCACTACAAACTGATATATTTCTTCTGCCTCGGTAAAATCTAACAAGCTCTCATGTCTGGCTAGCTCACAGAGAGTGTGTGTGTGCGTGCGTGCGTGCGTGCGTGCGTGCGTGCATGGGTGCGTATGCAGCATTTATGTCAAAGATTTAAAAGGTAAAGGTATTCCCACAACCTATATGTAGTCGTTGGGCAGCGAGGCATCAGAGACCTCAGCTTCTCCAGGAGCCAGTACATTGAGGGCGGCGCCCATCTCTCCCTCCCTGCTTTAACTTGGGGAAGGTGGGGGGGGGGGGGGGGGGGGGGGGGATGGGACAGCCTGGTGGTTAGTGTGACGCCCTCGTGATCTGCTGACCCAGGTTCGTATCTCGTTCAAGAGGATTTTTCCTCTGGAGTTAACATCAGTGCCGACTCCACTTCCCCCAAAAGTCCTTCCGATGACACTAATAAACGGAGGTCCCGTGTGCGAACACACGCACAACATCTTGGGCACACACTTAAACCTGTTTGGCTTTACCATAGTTCACTGTTCACTGTTCACTGGTCCCGTAACCCGCCAGGGTCGTAGGGGCGCTGCATGGTGGACGAACGGTGGACCAGCTCCACTTATCACGGTCGTGGTCGTGGGCTTTTGTACTATGGTAACACTCGCCCACGATCGTTACCATAGTACAAAAGCTAAAAATGTTAACTCAACATAAAACATCAAAATATGTGTCGTCTTTAATGGCAATATTGTCAATCTTAGCTGAGAAGACTAATCCAGAGAAGGGTATGTTTAAACTCCTATCACTTGAAATATAATGTCTTTGACGGGGAGGGGGTGTTTTGTTGTTTGTATGTTCTGTTATTTGTTTTGTTGTCTGCTGTTGTTGGGATGGCAGGGTGATGAGGGGGAGGGGGTGTCCAAGCAGACATATAAGCTGTAACACAAAAGTCAATGGGGTAAAAGTGATGGGCTTCTAATCCTACTGGTCATGAAGTCACGAGCTGTGGTTTTGCATCCAATAGCATCTGAAGGATTAAAACTCACATTATTATCGGTGATACAGAATTGAAATTCCATGTATCCCTGAAGTTAGAATGTGGCTACCTGTTGGCCAAAAATGGTGGGCAAAAATGGTCATAAAATTGAAAACCAGGTCTGAATATCAGTCCTATATATTTTTTTAAAAATCTGTGAAAAGTGATCCCATTTTTCATTCTCAAAGCAGCAGAACTCCTGCTGGAGTGTCCAAAAATGGAACAACTATTTCTTTAGCAAGCAGATGGCACATGTGCCACAAGACCGATGCTGGGCACATCAATATGGCAGAATTCCCAACTTCCTTACCTGCTGCAATGAAGCGCTGCGGTAGTTAAGGCCTGCCTCCAGCTATAAGTTTATAACTCAATAGGGTAGTACCACTCAGTTATGAACGAACATAGGATGTCCATGGATATTCCTGGATTTTGGAGGCACAATAGCCCCGGTGTTCTGATAGTTTACAGAGTTAAATGTTACCAAGGCAAATGCCCTAGAGTTACTGTTCTTTGAAAACAGTCCCATAAACTATGGTGAACATAGGAAACATGATAATTACGCGCATGCTACAGGTGATTACTTCTGATTTTAACTGTGTCAGAATCATAAACCACAATTTTAAACAAATTGAAAAAAATATGTGTACATGGACATATGTTGCAGTTTTTATTAAACTGACTCAGCAACTTTTAGTCATTGCCAGTTTTGTAAGTGTGATACAATGTTATTGTGGAGGCTTGTTATATACAGTTGTCCATGTTTGTTGAAAGAGGGGGGAGGGGGTATGCTAGCATAGCTTAAGCAAGTGAACGGAGAAATTTGTCAATGCCACAGAGTCAAGTATTTTCACTGTTTCAAAGTCATCTTCTCTGTCTGTCTGTCTGTCTGTCTGTCTGTCTGTCTGTCTGTCTGTCTTAGTATCTCACCATCTGCCTCTATCTGTCTGTCTTGAAATCTTTATCCCCCCCCCCCTTCCCCACCCACCCCCACCCCACTCATTCATTCAATGATTCATTTATTCATTCATTCTTTCATTCATTCATGAATTCATTGATAAACAGACTTAGTTACACTCTTAAGAATTATTGGAGCTCTGCTCTAAAACTTTCATGTACTGATGCAGTGTGTCTTGGGCATCCCTCTCTAAAAAGTAGTAAGTTAGAAGTATACTCACTGTTTTCAAGTCAGTCACTTTACCAGGTCAGAGGTGGCCAACTCTTCAATGCTAAAAGATAGTTTGGTTTTTTGATGTGTGCACAAGATGATATGCATGCAATGTATCTACAAACAGACCTTGATTTATAATTTCATTCCAAGCAAGTACAAGAACAGAGTCACAATGAACACACATTTCATTCTCACCAGTGATTCAAACACATGTCCAAAGACTACAACAACAAGCATTTTTAGGTTCAACACATTTAAAAGAAAGGACAGTCAGCACTGGAGAATGCAACAAAATCTAACAATCATTATCAAGTTATGTTTTTTTATCATTAAAAGATTGATATATTGTTCACATCTACAGATGTAAGATTTTGATTTACATGTTAATTTCAAACAGAATATTTGTTAAATATCCATTTAAAATGATCATAACTAAGAGAAACCTGCAAAATTAGGTAGACACAGACAATTTCATGACTCTTGACCCATTACATACTGTAAAATTACTACTAGGCCTTTTGCTCTAAAGTGTCTGCTATGATCTGATCATGTTGATGGTGCTCTACAGTGTGCTTTGATCTATTCATGTTGGAAACTTGTGCCCTATAGAGTCTGCTCTGATCTACTCTGTACTCATGATGGAAGTCCTCTAGACTATAGTGTCTGCTCTGATCTATTCATGTTGGAAGTGCTCTATACAACTATATATAATTATTGTAAAAATTTACAAAACCGCATACACACGGGGACAGGATGTAAAAAGGCACATGAGTGCTTATTCCATTATCTTCAATATAAAAGAATAAATAAAATAAAATAAATGTCTGTCCTGATCTAACTTAAGGCAAGACATCACCTACTTTGCCTCTAATTATTTCATAAAAGTACCTCAGTTACCAACCTAGGCTGAGTGTGAGTACTGAAAGTTTCTGAAAAGCATGTTTTTAAATTTTATTTTGGCCTACCACTGCCTGTGTTACTGAGAATATATTCAATAATTATTATATTGAGAACTCATTGATGACTTGTTGTTGTAACATGCTTGATGAGACATTGCAACTTGCCCTTGGGACTGATCATCAGCTCTCCTTCCTCCCGCCCCCCTCCCTTCCTTAAAACCTTTCACCACACACATAGTATTTGTTCCATAACAAACACAGAAATTCCTCTTCACTTGTCCTGTTCCTAAACACAACCCTCTCTTTCCCCATCGTTTGTCTTTTCGCAATCGCATAGTCACAATTTCCATTTTCCTCTCAGACTTGTCAATACAATAACTAATAGAGCGAATCAGAATGATGAAAATGTAGCTACTCACTTTGTACATAGGGTCTCATTTTACATTGTCTTTTGTTTTGTTTAGCAAACTCTCACGCTGTATTTCGTGCCGCGTGTTGATTTTATTCTTAGGAATGACCCCCCTTGGTATAAAAATGGCGGACGTTTCAAAGTAGCCTAACAACTGGTATCAACAAACGGTGTCAATCGTGTATGTATTGCCTTCAGACATTCAGGTTTCCTTTTTCTGTGTGATTTAATTAGCAGGAGTATTATCTAGTAAGAGATGACAAGAGGGGCAACTGCCATGAGAGTTTTGCTTGAATCAATATCGGGCATGCTCACTTTCTACTTTCTCTATAAGATTACCATAGGGTATTTTTTAGTTTTTCTTTTACAGTGAAGTTACCGAAAGCTTGGAGTTTAGACCTCTTTGTCATGTGCAAAACTTTTCGTGGGCACGTGTAAGATGCCTGTATAGTGTAAATTTTACAAGACCTTGTTTCGTTTCAATCTTTTAAATGAGATTTTGTTTTCTCAAAGTCACTTCAGATTTTAAGGGTAGGGGTGTTAATTTAACACCCCCAAATTGATCCATAGATAATTATGTGTTTGTGTGTGGAAAGGAGAGTAAGAAAGGGGGGTGGGAAGATTGGATTTAAAGGGTGAGTGAGTCAGAGTATTTTTGGACATGCACATACAGACAGCACATACAAAAAACTGAATGAAATGCATTTGGGGATATTAAGAAATAATGAGCGTCTGGATACAGCATTTTTAGCAGCTATTTTTCTCATTAAGATTCATGTACAACAACAAATTCCATATGTTCATCTACAAAAATATCTATGCTTGATTAACTGTATCATTAATTCATTTTATAACTCAGTGTGCTAGTGTGAATCCTTAGAATCAGAACCATGCATGTTATTAACTAATTGGAAACTTGAATACAGACATGAATAATGGAATCATTAACATATATACTTCTTTTTTGTTTTGCACTTGTATGCACACAAGCAGGTAATGCACCGGATCTTGGATATTAGAAATAAAATTAATATCAACGTCATTTTATGTTTTAAATTTGAATTTTTACCTACCCACAGAATTTTGGGGGGATACTAAATATTATTCATATATTGTGTGTACCTCACTATATGCATTGTGGGGTGGCTTGCCTGCAGAATGAAAAAGGAAGGAGGAAAGTGAGGAAGAAGAGAGGAGAGCAGCAGAATGGCCCCAGTGGAATGGGATTCCATGATGGCAACCAAGCCAGCCAACCTGAGGCTGAGCAAGGAGGATGCTGACAGCTTCTACAACATGCTGAGAGAGGTAACATGCTGAGACAATGACAGTGACAAATTCTCTATTTCGAGGATAATGAATAAGCACTCATGTGCTTTTTTTACATCCTGTCCCCACCTGTAGGGATACATCTTGATAACAAACCCAATACTCATACTCTCACAAAGTAGAAACAAAGGGGAAAAAAACTTTTAAAAAACAAAAAAACAAAGAAAGAAAGAAAAGAGAACCCCGAAAACAAACACCCCCAAAAACAACAACAACAAACAAACAACAAAACAAACAAAAGAAAAAACAACTAAAAACCAACAAAAAACAAAAACAAGGAGAAAAGAAAAAGGAAGAAAAACAAAACAAAAAAACACACAAAAAAGAAAAAGGAAAAAAACCAATAAAGCCAAACTTATAAAGTCTGAGAGAGGTAATGAGCATGGAATGGAAGTCTCTCTCTCTCTCTCTCCTCTCTCTCTCTCTCTCTCTCTCTCTCTCTCTCTCTCTCTCTCTCTCTCTCTCTCTCTCTCTCTCTCTCTTTCATGTAGTTTAGGGGGAAAAAACCACCAGTCTGTGTCCAGATAAGGAATTTGGCATGACTTTTCAAATGTGCTTCAACAGATGTTGATGATAGTGCAGTGTAATGAAATAAGTTGTGTTATTGTGTCATGTGTAACATTTTGAAGACATGGTGCAGTACTGTTTCTATGTGGTTGAAAGGTGTGTGAGAATATGTATCACCTACTTTTGTTCATTGTACAAGTGAATGTCACACTGTGTATGTGTTGTTGTGTCTAATGCAGTTTTGAACTTGAAATCTACCCCGTGAGGTTGCCAGGGAGCATGTCAGTATGAATAGCATCTCCACCTTCTGGAAATTCTGTGCTAAGAATTCCCTCTTTTCTCTCCATGTCACCTCTTTCTTGTCTTTTTTATGCCTTGTTGGTCCATTTTCATGCCTTTTTCCCAAAAAGACCTAACGAAAATAACAGTTCTCTCTCACGCTAGATGTACTGGACCTGACTTGTCAGGCATTTAATGGCAGCGCAACGCATTTTTGCTCATATGACAGACAACAATGGTTGCTGTCTAAATGTCTGATGAAGAACTTAAAATGGTGTTTTAACTTTTTCTGTGTTTTTGAGAACTGTTTCTTTTCTTTAAAATTATTTTATTGTGTATTGTTTGAAATCAAAGGCATCACTACTCTTCATCACTCATTTTGATTTTTTTTTTAATGTTTAACCCAGTGATTTGATAAGAGGAGAATGACTGTCATGTTTTCAGGCGGATGTGGAAAGCGAATCAGATCTGAGTAAAGTGAAACAGGTGTTCAAGGTGGTGCAGTCAGTGATGGTCAGCCAACACAACATGGTGGAGAAGTCCATGGCAGAGGCTGAGAATGAAACCAAGAAGGCCAGAAAGAAGGTACCAGTGTGTGTGTGTGTGTGTGTGTGTGTGTGTGTGTGTGTGTGTGTGTGTGTGAGTGTGCATGTGTGTGTGTTTGTGCGTGCATGCATGCATGTGTGTGTGTGTGTGTGTTCCTTTGTCCTGATGCTATGTACTGTGACCTAGCTTGCAGGCCTTTTTGTCTCTTTGTCATGGTTGTGTCTTGTGAGGTTTCATTAGCCTGCATCATGTCTTTTGTCCAAAATGGTATAAAGTCTTAATGCTTTGTTTCTTAATCTTTCCTGTCTTGTATCCTGCCTGTTCCTTGTCTTGAGTCAGTTGTGTCCTGTAAGTTGTAATCCATCCCAAAAAAAAAGTTTTATGAAAAGTGTCTCTTATGATTTAAAAAAAAGCACAAAACTGTATTTTTTGTGATGTCATGTATTACTTAAGGACCTTACATGTTCTGTTGTGTTTCACATGTCAGTAGACAATTTTACATCTGTACAAAGAATGTATTTCTTTTCTTTTCTTTTTCTTTTTTGTTGTTGTTGGTTTGTACGTTTGTTTTTTGGTTTGTTTGGTTTTGTTTTATTTGTTGCTGTTGTTGGGTTGTTGTTGTTGTTTTTGTTTTTTGTTTTTTTGTGGGGTTTTTTTTTTTTTTTTTAGGGGGGGGGGGGGGGGGGGGGTAGAGCTAGAGTTACAGCTAGAGCTCTGAGCTTCACCAATGGCAAGATTTTGCATTGTGATGGGATTTTTAATGTGCATATTTGATTTTCTGTTGTTTTTTTGTTTGTTTGTTTGTTTTTCTTTTTCTTTTGGTTTTGGTGTTGTTTGTTGGGGGGTGTTTTGTTGTTGTTGTTTTTTGGGGGGGTTGGTCTTCGTTTTTTTTCTTTGTTTGTTTTTGGTTTTTTCCTTTGTTTTTACTGTGAGTGTATGAGTATTCACTAGCTGGAGGTGGTTGTTACTGGCAAACTCCAGGAGTCTCAAGCCTCTTTCATTTGATTGGTTATTGCAATGTGGCCCACAAACGCCCTCCCAATCTTTCCATGCATCATCTCCTACCTTGGCATTCCAGTCACCTTGCACAACAAGGATGTCTTTCTTGGGAGTTTGATTCAGAACCTCTTGTAGCTGGCCATAAAATTCTTCTATGACTTCATCTGTGCAGTCTGATGTAGGGGCGTATGCCTGTACTACAGTTATGTTAAAGGGGATTGCTCTCAGGCGGATGGTAATAAGTCTGCTGGACACAGGCTGACAGCTCATGACGGTGTTCACGGTGTCTTTGTGAACGAGAAACCCCACGCTGTGTTCATGTTTATCCTGTTTTCCACTGTAGTATAATTTGTGGTCTTCCTGGGTCGTTGTTTCTCCCATGTTTTTCCGCCTGACTTCGCAGAGCCCAAGGATGTGCCAATGATATCTGGACATCTCATGTGTCAGTTCTTCCACTTTGCCTGCAGCTCTTAGTGTCCATACATTCCATGTGCCAATGATGGTGTTATTTCTGGCACAGATTTTGCTGTGTTTTACATCAGTAGCATACTTTCGACATCTGTCCTGATGAGCAACAGAAGGCGCGATCCTTGGTAACCCGGGCGATGACCGATCCGGTATGGAGATTCTGGCTGTCTTTATCATGGGTGTGTCTTGGGCAAATCAAACCTGGCGAGCCCATCCCTCTCCATGTCGAATTTTTTTATTGGGTTTACTCCCCACATGTGGCAGGTGGTACTGGGTTACATGGTTACCAGTAGCAGAGGGAGTCTCTGACCTGCCCACACAAGAAATCCAGAAAATGGACATGGCATAGCCCAAATGGAGAACACCACAACCAAATAGATTACATCATGATGAAAAGACGGTTTCAGTCTAGCGTTAACATCGCACAGACACGAAGTTTTCCAGGAGCAGACATAGGGAGTGATCATGATCTTGTGATGATGACTTTCCAACTACGTCTAAAGAAAATCCACAAGCGGAACAACATCAGGATCAAATTTGACCTGGAGAAGCTGAAGGACCCAGAGGTAGTAGAAATTTTTCAAGCAAGGATAGATGGAAAGTTTGCAGCACTCACTGTGATAGACTCAGACATAGATACACTGACGAATAGTTTCAATACAGCAGTGACTGAAACAGCAAGCGAGCTTCTTGGCAAACACCGACCAGTCAAAAAACCATGGGTCACACCTAACATCCTACAACTATGCGACAAGCGTAGAGAGTTGAAGAAAAAGAAAAATGAAACAAAAGAAAGAGCAGAACAATATAGGGCAGTCAACAAAAGAATCAGGAAGTCCATGACGGAGGCAAAAGAGAAATGGATCGCTGAACAGTGCCAAGACATTGAAGAGAACATCAAGAAAAACAATAGCAAGAAAGCATATCAGCTGGTGAAAGACCTGACTAGCACAAAACAGGGAAAAGGTTTAACAATCCAAGACAAAAATGAGAAGTGTCTCACTGACGACCAGGATATTCTGAACAGATGGACAGAATACTGCTCCGACCTGTATAACTATAGAACCGCAGGAGATCCAGAAGTCCTTAATGTACCCGCAAGCAAAGACACAGACAGTCACCCTATCCTCCGAGAAGAAGTGGAAACAGCAGTCAGATCGCTGAAAAGGGGAAGTCAGCAGGGGCTGACAACATTCCAGCTGAGTTGGTTCAAGCTGGAGGGAAGCCATGATCAGCGCCCTACTAAGAATCTGCAACAAGATCTGGCAGACAGGAAAATGGCCAACACCATGGACACAGTCACTCATCATCACCCTCCCCAAGAAAGGAAATCTACAACAATGCCATAATTACCGCACAATCAGCCTCATATGCCACCCAAGCAAGTCATGCTGCAGATAATATTGAATAGACTGAAGCCACAAGCAGAGACCATCATTGCTGAGGAACAAGCAGGTTTCAGAGCAGGGCGCAGCACAACAGAACAGATATTCAACCTCAGAATACTATGTGAGCGGTACCTTCAACATCAACAAGACCTTTACCATGTATTTATCGATTTTAAGAAGGCATTTGACAGGGTGTGGCATGCAGCTTTGTGGGCAACCATGAATTTGTACAGCATCAATGCAAACCTGATCAGAGTCATCAAACAGCTGTACAGCGAGGCCACCAGTGCAGTGTACTACAACAACAACATTGGAGAATGGTTTCGAACAACAGTCGGAGTAAGGCAGGGCTGTCTACTCTCACCCACTCTTTTCAACAACTTCCTTGAGAGAATCATGGCTGATGCACTGGAACATCATGAAGGATCAGTCAGCATTGGTGGCAGAACGATCACAAACCTCCGCTTCGCAGATGACATTGATGGAATAGCAGGATCAGAAAAAGAGCTTGCCAGCCTAACAGAACACTTGAATAAGGCCTCCAAAACATACGGCATGGAAATCAGTGCAGAGAAGACCAAACTGATGACTAATAACACCAACGGCATTAGCACTGATATCAGGGTTAATGACCAGAAGCTGGAAACAGTTCAAAGCTTCAAGTACCTGGGAGCCATTGTATCAGACCAGGGATCCAAGCCAGAAGTAGTATGCAGGACTGCACAGACAATAACAGCACTGTCAAAGCTAAACACCATCTGGAGAGATAAAAATATCTCACTTATCTCCAAGATCAGACTAATGCGCTCCCTTGTCATATCCATATTTCTGTATGCCTGTGAATCATGGACCCTGACTGCAGATTTGGAGAGAAGAGTACAGGCGGTGGAGATGAGATGCTTTCGGAGACTCCTTGGCATCTCCTACAAAGACCACATAAGCAACGAAAGCGTGCATAACAGAATCCAGCAAACCATTGGACCCTATGAGAACCTTCTAACGATCGTGAAAAGGCGTAAACTTAAATGGTATGGGCATGTCACAAGATCCAAAGGACTTGCAAAGACAGTTTTACAAGGCACTGTCCAAGGAGGAAGAAGAAGAGGCAGACCAAGGAAGAGCTGGGAGGATAACATCAGCGAATGGACAGGCCTAAAACTCAACAAAACCCTGAGAAAGGCAGAACAGTGAGAGGAATGAGTCTTTGAGGGTGCCCCCACGGTCGTCAGACTACGGGACAGATAGATAGATAGATAGTATGAGTATTGGGTTTATTATTGAGATATATCCCTATGAGCCGGGACTGGATGTAAAAAAGTACATTCATTATCCTCGAAATAAAAGAAAGATTTTGTCACACCTTCAACTATCCCCTAGTCCTGTAAACCATGGGGGTACCACTGAAGATTTTGCATCAAATTTGCTACTTTCCCTTTTGTAGAGAATGAGAGCTCAGAGTGTAAAATCAATGGTGGCTGTGGTTATATCCATGTCCTTCTTGTGAACAGAATGACATCATTCTTTCTTGGCATGTGCTGTAGGCATTTCTTTTCTTCCTGTCTATGAAAAAAGTCATTTTGACACAATTATGGTTGATGCACAATTACATACTGATATGAGCCAATGGCCTACTTTAGCTTGCAGTCACATATTTGCACAATGTAGAGATTTACCTAAACAGTCAGCTTCAATGGATGAAGAGTTTGTACAATTTGTTTTATAACCTATAGACTCTGAGGGAGAGGGAGAGAGAGAGAGAGAGAGAGAGAGAGAGAGAAAATGACAATGACAAATTCTTTTATTTCGAGGATAATGAATGTGCTTTTTTACATCCAGTCCCCGCCCTTAGGGATATATATAATAATAATAATAAAATAAAGCCCATAGCAATACACTCACACAGTTTACCAGGAAAAAAATCTACACAAAAATCCCCACAAAAATCACCAAAGAGAGATAGAGAGAGAGAGAGAGAGAAAGAGAGAGAGAGAGAGAAAGAGAGAGAGAGAGGGAGAGAGAGAGAGAGAGTAACAACAAGTAAGAAAGAAAGCAAAACAGAAAACACAGAAACAACCGAGAAAATAGCAAAGAAACCAAGAGCAAAACAAAAGTGTCAATGACAACAAGGGGAGAGAGACAGAGAGAGACAATTGACAATTGACACAATTTTATTGCTATTTAGCAATCAAGCCATATAGCGCTGCGGCGATGTAACAACGATATCAAACGCAACACGATTACAATGACATGGAAACCATGGCAGTAGTGGTATGTACATCAAGATTCGATACATTATTGTCTGTGTCTCAAGTGTCTCAATTTTTCAAACCAGCCTTTCCTTTTCCAGTCTACAGCCAGGAAGTCAGCCCATGTAAGACCGGATCAGGTCCCGAAGATGATGTAACTCCTGCTCAGCACTCGCCACCACTGTCTCTGCGTGTTGTGTGTTAGTACACTGTTTCCCTTTACAAGTCTGGCAAGCCTGACACGTTCTTCTGGCAACATGTTTTTCTCTTCTAGCTTGATGTACCAGAACACACACTTAGATTCCTCGCCAGGATCTCCATTCCAAGAGTATTCCAGGGTGATGTCATCTGATTCACACATCACAATGTTTTGATCAACCAACTATGTACCACCACCACCACCTTTCGTGTGTTTCTCTTGCTGTCCCTTAATCATGCTGCATGCGTTTGTCTGCATGCGTTTGTCTGTCTGCATGCGTTTGTCGGTTAGAGTAGACACATACTGTTTCACAATACCAGTATCAGAGTCATCCACTGTGCAGCCAACTGTCAGCTCTTCCTGCACATCAGACGCCTCAGAAGACACACTGATCTTGCTGTCTCTTGCTGGATCACACAGTAGATCAAGTGAATCTGGTGTGGCCGAGGCATTCATTTCACTGCTGACACACAGTTCTGTGTACACACTGGTTTGTTTTTCTTCTGTTTCCACATCGAGCAGGGAGTCAATGTTACACAAGACCAGCTCTTCCAAGACACTGTCATTGTCACATTGGCGACTTGCCTGTCTTTCTTGGTGTTGTCTGCTTCTTTGAACATCGCGACGGATTTGACATGGGGGCTTTTTGCGATAGTACTGAACATGGAGTTAGGGTTCAGCGCCGGGTCCGCCATTACTGTTGACACTGGCTTGTCAGCTGGCTTCATTCGAAAGACAACACAACGCTGCTGCTCTCCCCCGCGACTTTCCAACTCGATACGACGTTGTCGATCAGCAGGGCGTTTAAAGTTGTTATTTCAGTTGCTGGAAGGCCAGTAACTGACATTTTGAAGCTAAAATGCAAAATTTGCAGCAGCTTACTAACAGCACACCAGTTCAGTTCTCGTCCCGTCATGTCGTTTCGAGACAGAGAGAGAGGAGGAGAGAGAGAGAGAGAGAGAGAGAGAGAGAGGAGAGAGAGAGAGAGAGTTTATGTGTGCGTGCATGCGTGTGTGTACATGAATAAAAAGTATTGGCTTTTCAAGACAGATTTCATTCTTGCCTGAAAGTGCAGTGGTCATCTACTCACAAGATTATCCTTTTTCTCTAGTTTTCTTTTTCTTTGTTTCCTCATTGCACCTTGTCATCCCTTCTCACCCACACAAATGGCATACTCTTCGGAAATGCGGAACATGTTTTATTGTGTGGCAAGATGTTCTGCATGGGTTCGCGCACAGGGCCTGGTTTATTGTCTCATGGAAAGAACTTTCAGTAAGGCAGCTTGTTTTATGCTTAATCATTCATTTTTCTCCTTATTTTGCATCATGTTGTAGTCAGTCCAGAACGCTGTATTGGGGGAGGGGCAGCACTGACATCGCTTAACCCAGCAGAGGATGAACTGCAGTTGGAGAATTTCTTCCAACAGGATTGGTTTGGACATCGGTAGCGGACATTCACAGTGGTTACAACTGTGATCATCATTCATCAAACCAGGCCCCAAGTACTGTGGGCGTTGTGTGCCTGGTAAACACACCACTATGCTGCTGACGCATTCTGTCAGCAGCCTCCTATATTATCGACACAGTCATACTACTATCGCAATATGGATCGGTAGTCTACTGGTAACGCACCTGTCAGGAAAGGGAGAAGTCGCCAGTTCGATTCCCCGTCTGCAGCCGGGCTGTTGTCCAATGTACTAGGCCCTGAGTGATGGATGATCTGTGTGCCAGTTTCCAGTGCGGTGGTAAATACGTCCAGTGTGCAACACTTAGTGCATGGAAGAGAAGCCATTGACAATAAGAGTATACTTGTATTGGCAAAACTCAGTAGAAAGAGAAAAACAACTGCTGATAGAAAAATCCCCTGTTAAAAAGGGAGGATGCCCACTAGGTTAGTGGCGCCGCGCTCTCTCTGAGAAGAGCAGCATGAATTTCTGAGAATCTGCCGTGACTAAAGGGAATACAGTACAATGCCATACAATACACAACACAGTACAATGTTAATTATGCCTAATCAATATGTCGCCATTTTCACTATGCTGCTGTCGCCGACCTATGTTGCTGAACCACTGTTTTGCCGTAGGGCTAGTCTTCATTGTGTTTGGCCGGCTACATTGCCGACGGTCTGCTAGGGGCCCTATGCTCATGCTGCGATGCCTAGCCTGCTATCCGGGGAGAAAGGGAGGTAGGAGCGTAGTGATGAGAGCCTTCAACTCTACACTATAGCTTAGTGCGACGGTTTAGCCTCTAGTGACCTATCTGTTTAACATTTTCTTCCCTGGAGTTATTTCTGGCACAAACACCACTTCCTCGAAAGTTTTCCAGATTCTTCTTCGAACGCTCAGACAGCAATTTTTGTTGTGTGTCATATGAGCGAACATGCGTTGTGCTTCCGTTAAACGCCTGATAAGTTAGGCCCAGCGCGTCCGATTTCGGCATAAGAGAGAATTTTTTCTTTTTAGTCTTTCTGGGGAAATGGCAGGAGATTGGACCAAGAGGGCAGAAAAAGACAAGGCGGAGGTGACAAGAAAAAAAGAAATAAGGCAAAAGAAAGGAGAGGGACTGAAAAGAGGGAATTCCTAGCACAGAATTTCTAGAGGGTGAGGATGCTATTTCTGCTGATAGGCCCCGAGCATCGCCACGGGGGTAAGTCCTTCAGATGAAACTGTAGACCAAGGTTCGGTGTGTGTAGTCACAAAGGACATCTTGCACACAGGCTGAAACCCCAGCCACCCTCTTTTGGAGGAGTAGGCCAGCTGTGTGGCCTGTGGTATGGATAGCACTGACATACCCAGCATGCCATCTGCAACCTAAAGAGGGATGAACTCCGCAAAGTACCACTAATATAATTGTTAACCAGCCTACCTCAAGAATAAAGTGTGTAATCTGACACCTCAGTGGAGAATCCTGCCTTCAGTTAGCATCCAGTATGACGCTCATACAAAGGGACACCCACCCCCCCACCCACCCCCCCGCCCCCTATTCCCCTGTCGTAATGACTAAAGCCTACGATCATTATTGTCCAAGGACTTGAAGGTGAAACTGATAGTCATGTCCCAGTCTTCTTTTTTCTTCTTTATCGGTTTCTGGCATGTACATCTTGGTTTTTCCTTTCCAGCCTTGCTGTCAGCTTTACTTCGGTCCAAACTCCTTTTTTAACTTTGTAATTTTCTGTGTGTTATATGTGTATGCAGATAGATAGATAGATAGATAGATAGATAGATAGATAGATAGATAATGACAATGACAATATTTTATTGTGACAAGCTTTTTAAGCCCATTCACAAGGGGACAGTGGGAAGGGGAAGGGGCACAAAATACACATCATAACTAAGAAAAATGCATGATTACTACAGCCCATATGATCTCCATGGCATGGGTTCCACGTCATGGTTGTTAACATTATGTTCAGATTCAGAAAAATTAGTGTGTAACACTTTTGCCCATTACGAATGGGGAAAAGGAGGTTGTTGGTTTTTTTGGTGTTTTTTTTTTAAATGATAGCCTGGTAACTGATTGAGTCTGTGACAAGGTGTCCACGTCACTCTGTACTCAGTCACTTTGGCCCACTGGCTCAAATCAAGTCCGATTCCAGTGCAATTATCTCCTGTTCAATCGTACCATACTCTCACATTCACTCTTACAATCATTTCTCTCCTCATACAAAGTCACCTCCCCTGTTTGTATACTCTCTTTACAAAACTGTCACCTTGGAAACAAATAGTGCACATCATCATTATCCATTTTACTTAACCAAAGAAAAACTATGTTTGAATAAGTTCTTTTTCGTTCATTACTCTGTTATCATCAACCTATTCAACAGAACTACAAGCAAATTTCACACCCTCACACACACACACACACACACACACACACACACACACGTCAACAAACTTTCATATACCGGCATGAAACGCTTTACAAAAGGAACAGCCTACATGTACACCATGCACGAGTTTTTCATGGCACAGATATTCCATGCCAGCCTCTCTCACTGCCTCACGAAAACTTTGTCCTGGCCAGTTTCTAACCTGTGTGTAAGCGGTGTCTCTGCTCCCAGTGCCTGTCACATCAAAATAAGGGAGGGGGACAATTTCAAGTTGACCGGCTGGCTAACTTTCTATGGTTGAGGAACAAGATGGTCATTTACATCTAGACCATATTTTTTCCCTTCTATCACTAGATGGTCATGGACCATTGCTGCTCTTTTTCCTTGACCTCTGGCGGCCTTCAGATGAGGTAAGAGCTTCTTTCTGATCTCTCTCACACGCAGAGAGAAATCTTCACTGACAAAAATTTGTGTTCCTTTCAGTTTTTGTTTTGCTTGCAAAATCCTCCTTGTATCTTTAAAGAATGTGCAGCATGCAAGTATGGGCGAGTCTGGCTTAGAGTTAAGCCTCTGTACCCGATCAAACTGCACACGATCTGAAAACTGCAACTTATCAGCCAGTAAGTCCTGGACTGAGTCTTCACAATCTTGCCCACTTTCCTGATCTCTACGGGGAATGTCATGCATGATCAGGTTATTCCGCTTGGAACGACCTTCTAGACGATCTGCTTTCTTTTCCAGAGACTCTACCTGGGCATTTAAGGACTCATTTTCTGACTTTAATTCATCATTTTCCTGCCTTAAGTCTGACACATTCTTTTTCAAATCTTCTACCTGTCCCTGGAGATTGGCACAAGTATCCTTCAGGTCTTTGATATCAGCACTCATGCTGTCACACTTACTGCTGAGATTGTTCAGTTTGACCATGACATCTGAAAGGCAAAGGTCGTTGGACAACGTTGGTGCAGTTCTTGGTGAAGATCTCGTGCTGTCCACACTCTCCCTCCGTGAGGCACCGCCGCCACCAGCTTGACGAGTCTGCCGCAATGCTGCCCCATTCTTCGTGCCAGGTCCTGGGTTCAACTCTACGTCTCCACACTGGTGGAGCAAATTTCCCATGTAGAGCAGGGGGAGGAGCACACCTACGGTGACACCGTGTGCGCGAGTTTTCAATGTCAACACCCCTATCCGCATGGCCGCTAAGAAATTTGCTCGCTTCAACATAAAAGAAGCAAATACTGCTGCAAAGTGACCACACCTGGCCCGAAAAGTCAGTGGAATAGCAGGCATGGTACTGGAACCAACCACTTGCCAAACTTGAAATTACAGCTTTAAATATATCCAGGAGAAAAAGCACCAAAATATCAGAGCTCATGAAACATGACTGCACTGTTCAGTGACAAGAAGAGCCCCCCTAGATAGATAGATAGATAGGCAGGCAGGCAGACAGACAGACAGACAGACAGACGGACAGATATTGTCTTCCAAGCTTTTTCCCTTTTTGCCAGATGCTTGAGAAAAATCAGGCGGACTAGGCTTTTGTTCAGGCTCTCTGGTGCAGTAGTTATGTCCACGATAGCTTGCAACTGGAAGATTTGTTTAGAACTGTGTACTTGCCTGTGTTTATCCAGGTTTCTGAAAGCAGTTACAATTTCCTGCAGTGGTAATGTTAGCTCGTAGACTGTTCTACAGGTAGATACCTCTGCTTTAAAATATTTGCGAATCGGCAAACAAAATGATTAATTGGAAATAGTGACCTTCTGCACTGGAGGTTGGCATTTAATGGGAATAAAGGTTATGTACAATTCCGGCGACAAAGTAATCATTAACAATCTTCAAGGCCTCAGTGATGTCCTATTCAAGTCCTTGAAGACATATTTTAGACCCTGAGGCCAAAAACTTGTTAGACTTTCTTCATAACTCTAATTACTGACTCGGGTAAGTTGTATTGCAAACTTTTTTGAACGTTTGCTATTCAAGTGACATATTTCTGGTCGGTGGTCAATTCCATCCTAACGCTGTTTGACGGTTTGTCATTCTTTTTTGCATGTTTGTTTGCCGTGTCAGTGCTTCTGTTTAAAATGTGATAACATGAGCCCACGGGTAACAGCCACTGTCATAGTTTACTGAATGGAATGGGTTATACTGCAGTGCATAGTTGTCTTATTCACATTTCCTTTACGTTGTCATTTCTAATACAGTTCCTGTGGGGCTGGTTTGGGCTTTGCGCGAAACGTTCTGGAAAATGTGCAACTTGTGGGGGGGAAAGTTTTATTCAGTATTGCAACAAAAGTAAAAATTGGAGTAGAGTCCTTTCTCTCTCTCTCTCTTTCCAGCTGCTGTTGCATTTGTTGTTTATGTAGTATTGTTTCTGTCAATTTCTAGGGTCAGCGCAAATTGACCCAGTGTAGACTAAAATCACTCCTACTTGATATGATGCAACAATAGAGATTAAGTCCAACAACAACAGACAACCTACAGGTGGAGATTAATTATAGGACAACTTTATTTCTCTGTGTGTGTGTGTGTGGGGGGGGGGGGGGGGGTCCCTCAGCTTTGTCGACTGAAAATTATGGTGAAAGATAGGGGGGAGGGGGGGGGCATCAAAAGCAAAAGAAAGAAAATAGAACCAAACTGAAAAGAAAACTACAAAGAAAATCAAGCTGAAATGCATCCAATGCGATATTTACCATTTGCAGACCAAGCATCGATTTGAATGTCAACAGTTATGTCACGGACTTTGTGAAGACGTCAGTCAGATTCCTCCTCACAGCTGTCAAAGACTTCCAGGCGATAGTCTGCTCGGCAGGAATGCCACGCAAACAGACGGTACATTATCGAGTGACAAACTTTGAAACTACAGTCAACAGGGCAGCCATGACGTACGAGTCACCCTTAACAGTGTCTGCCTAACATGTGCAGCATACAGCTGCCTTAATATTCCCTTAATAAATATGTTTTAATTGGTTTTGGTGTGTCTACAAGCCAATCACAGTGTAGACAAGTTTTGACGCACAACTTTGTTTTGCGAGAATTTGTGACAGAGGGATTGCTGCTGACATATCAGAATCTGTCACTACCATCATTCTCTTCCTTTTCTTCAAAGGCCGAGAGGCTTTTGACCATCAAGGTTTAAGCCTGTAAACCTACCTTTACCTACCTACCTTTTTTACCAGTACAGTTGCGCAAGTGTACTTTTCACAACTTTGGGTCTGTCCAATACCGTCTTCCCATGCAAACAACGCAGTAAAGGGACGTCAGTCACCCCGCCAAAGAAATTGATACTGACAGTCGGGTGTTTTGCTGCTTTTATTTCTGTTGGTGGTTTTTTTTTGCCCGGTCTTGCCGCGGAAAAGTTTTGAACTGGGAGTTCGATACCGGCGAGAGTAGTATATAACCAAGCAGCGGGTTGACGAGACGAACAATATGTCAAGTTTTGTCAGACTGTCTGTCTGTACATTAGGCTAATGAGGGAGGGAGACAGGATTCACGTTTGGAAAGTACACGTGCTGTTTTCTTGGAACAGAGAACTGCTCTGAGATTTCTGGTGATAAACAACCCGGTTTTTCTCCAACAGTGAGTTTATAGAAGTGTGTGTGTGTGTGTGTGTGTGTGTGGTGTGTGTGTGTGTGTGTGACTAGATATATTCGAGCTTCTGTTTTGGGGGGTTTTTTTGTTGGTATTTTTTGTCATTTTGTTATTGATGGCATGCATAGTCGAATGCACGTGCAGTAAGTATAACAAGGCGGGCTTTTTTTTTTTTTAAACAACAGAAAATGGAGATTGTAACAGACGACAGTGAATGTTCACAATTTTCTTTCAGACATTTTACCAATATAGTCCGCTTTCTGTGAAAATGGGGGGGTGGGGGGGGGGGGGGGTACTCTTGTTTCACCTAGGGCAACTGTGTTTGTTTTACTTGGTTGATTTGAAGCATTTTTTTCTTCCGTTCCTTGGCCAGAGCTCCAGGGGTCACTGATGGTGAGATCTTACTATGCGGTCGTTTGTCCACTATTAAGGCAGCCGCATTCCGACTTCAGGGATGATGTCTAAACACGACACCAGTATGGATGCATTTTTTTGGAAAATTCTATCATCTGTTCTTACCGGCACACAATGGCTTATTCTTCCGAAAGGTGGAACAGGTGTTTAGCGTGTTCACAATATGGTGTACGTGCGTTCCTACATGGGACATCAGTCTCCTATAGTCTTTATAGTCTCATCCAAAAGACTTTCCGGGCAGTAGAATCGGTGCTGTTGTTAGCACATGGGAAAATCCCCTCGAACGGGTGTCTCAGTGGTGGCTCGAACCCGGGCCGTCAGATCGCTAGCGCTACTGTTTGGCTGTAAATCCACTACACCCGAATCCTGGTCTAGTTGGTCGTCTGAACAATTGTAATAGGAGATCAACAGATTTAACTAAGGCAGCTCACAAGTCACTTGAAATGAGTTGTGAAGAAAGATGAGGAATCCACAGCCTTGTTTCGAGGTGTGTGTGTGTGTGTGTGTGTGTGTGTGTGTGTGTGTGTGTGTGTGTGTGTGTGTGTGTGTGTGTGTGTGTGTGTTCTTTTATATCGAGGATAATGGAATAAGCACCTATGTGCTCTTTTACATCCAGTCCCCGTGTGTATGCAGTTTTGTAAATTGTCTGTTCCCACCGGCGCACCATGGCCAACTCTTACGAAAAGCGGAACAGGATTTTAACGTGTGCGCAAGATGTTCTCTATGCGTTCGCACGCGGGGCCTCGGTTTATAGTCTCATCCGAAGGACTTTTGGGGAGAGTGGAGTCTGGACTGATGTTGACTCCAGGGGAAAATTTCCCTTGAACGGGAATCGAACCCGGGTTGTCAGATTGCGAGCGCAATGTTCTAACCACAAGGTTATCCCGTGTGTGTGTGTGTCTGTGTCTGTGTCTGTGTGTGTGTTGTGTGTGAGTGTGTGTGCGCGCGCGCGCGTATGTGTCTGTACGCACTTGTGGCTTTGTTCAAGCCTTTTACAGCTCGGCACCAAATAGTGCTGATAAACGTTGATCTGTATAAGAGAATGATGTTGAAGTCTCAGAGAAATTGATCCAGAAAATTGATGAAGTTGTGTACATGGATCCTTCACCTTCCCCTATCCCGCAGTCCAGTAGACCGTTGGGGCACCACTGAAAAATTTGCAACCAGCTTCCTCCACTCCTAGCGGCTCGGCTCGGCTCGGCTCTCAGCTTTCCGTAGTAAGTGGAACATGCAACGCCAGGCATCAGGCCCGCTGGGATTCCCGTCACTGTAGCGGGGGAGAGACAGAGACCCAAAGTGAGGGAGTGCAACACTATTAATAACCACTTCAGCGGCAGTGAAAGAGGGGGCGAAAGACCTGTCCATGTAGGCCTACAATCAACATCACACAGCCTACATTCCCCACTGTAGGATAACTAAATCTGTGACTACTCCTGCTACGCCCGGCCAAGTGGGTAAAAGGTTGTGGCGTAAACAGGAATAGATTGATAGACACCCACGCTGACGAGAAGTCTGCATCTGCTGATATGGGTGCCAGCATGAGAAAACAATGGGAAAGGGAGTGGGGGGCGAAAAAGTAATTAGAATTATATAGGCTACGCCCACAATAGCAGGAACTGAAAGCCTATTCATATTAATTCTTCCATAAAAAGAAAATGAGACAAAATCGTGTGGGGGTGGGGACGCATTAGTGGTGGAAAATGTATACACACAAAATATATGTACTCGCTATAACGAAAAGTCTTAAGTCTATAGATGTAAATGCCATAAAGAAAAAAATTTTAATAAATAAATGAAAGCGGGGCGGGGGTGGGGGTGTATTAGTGGTTTAAAAAAAAACACGACAAACTATTTACACTCGCCTTAACATTGCATGCACATACAAATACTAATATTTCATACAAATATGATGATGATGATGATGATGATGATGATAGCAATGTGTAAGTTTACTTATATGGTTGCCTCGAAGAGAAGGGTGAGGGGGGGGAGGTAATGTTGTTATAAATGTATACAGTGAAAACTAAACCCACCAATAATGGTAATAAGTGTAAGCCGAACAATAACAATGCTACCAAGACAGAAATGAGAGGGGGGGGGGGGGGGTGATGACAAGAAACATACAGAGAACAATATTATCTAGCCTGATAACAGAAACTGGAAGCCTCGTGATATCAATGCCAACAAGAGAACAAATCAGGGAAAGGAGGAAGGGTGGAGTGATGGCCAACATTTACAATATCATAACCATAATAAGTTCTCTCTATACTGAACGAAAAATGAAAGTCGATATATCATCCAACTCGGAATGCGGTTACCTATATGGTGGGTGGGGTGGGGAAGGGGGGGTGCACAAGCAAAAAATCACCTTTTGTGGACCTCCAGCGCTAGTTGAGGAACGAAGAAAACAAAATTTTCAAGAGGAAAAGGGGGGCACATGTCTCAGCAAAAAGTCACGTGATTAAGATGATACTATACGTCAACAACAACAACAACAACAAAGGGAGTGTAGTCCTAACACTGTCAGTGTCACGGGCGGGGAAGAGGGAGGGGAATACATTGACAACCTCCAGGCCTCCCTGATGATGTGACTAGGCACAGTCTGCCGTTGACGGCGTCAATAGCCTGCGTCATTGCTGACATCCAACGCCCGCCTCCATCGCCGGGACTGATCTGTTGACTTAAATAAATAAATAAATAAATAAATAAAGCCTGACTAGTTCGGCTGGTTTTTCACAGAGGCTGCTGCCGACATAAGTTATATACATATGTTGTGGGTGCAGTCCTGTGTGTGTGTGTGTGTGTGTGTGTGTGTGTGTGTGTGTGTGTGTGTGTGTGTGTGTGTGTGTGTGTGTGTGTGTGTGTGGAAAGTCGGACTGTTATTTTCAGATGTACGTTGTTAGTGAGCAGTGCAATTTCTTTTTTTCATCAAGCCATCTATCTAAAGAAAAAATAAATAAAACAGAATAATGATGATTGTGATATATATGCATACGTAGCATTTTTTTAAAACCTAAACAATGTGTTTGGTGTTATTATTGTTATGGTTCTTCTTATTATTATTATATTTCGAAGATAAGGGAATAAGCACTCAGGCGCTTTTTTTATCCAATCCCCGTGTGTATGCAGTTTTGTAAATTGTGTCGTCCGCTCCCCTCGGCACACAATGGCCTACTCTTCCAAAAAGCGGAAAGGGTTTTAACGTGACCGCCAGATGTTCTCTGTGTGTGTGTGTGTGTGTGTGTGTGTGTGTGTGTGTGTGTGTGTGTGTGTGTGTGTGTGTGTGTGTGTGTGTGTGTGTGTTAAGTACATGAATTTCTGTCATTGAGAAAATAAAATATTTGTATATGCATCATGTGCGCAAATACGCGCGTACAGGTGTGCATAGATATGTTCTCTTAGAATACACAGTAAAAATCAGCGACAGTGACAAAAGACTGGCAGAGACAAAGTCTACAAAGATCACCCCTACGCCTATCTTTGATTTGTGTTTCTGCTCTTTAACTAACCGATATTGGATTTCATTTAGCAAAGACATGCGTGAAATCAATGTTAGGCAGAAACGTACAGCCCAATTCCTTTTGCTGTTTATTGGATTTAGCTAAAGACATGCATGAAATCAGTATTTTTGCAGAAACCTAGATCTACAACAACCCACATTCTTTTGCTGCTTAACCGACATAGGGTTTGGCAAAGGCAGGTATGAAATCATTGTTCGGCATTATTACACAGCCCAAATTCTGCTTTCCTGTAAAACAGCAGTCTAAGCCATTGACAAAGAGGAAAACTAGCCATCAAGAATTTGTTAGAGGCCTACCAACCCAACACACTCACACACACAACACAAACACACACACTGTTCCTCTGGCACACCCCATGTCAGTGACTGCTGCTCCTGAACACTATTGGCTTTCCCAGTCTTGCAACAATCCCACCCAAAATCGGTTTGGAACCAGCAGCATGTAACTGCCATATCTTCTCGTTTTTTTCTAAGCGAAAACAGTTCGTAAAACCTGGCTAACAATTAAGATATTAAAAAGAATAAGAACAAAAAGAAAAGTGAGAATGATAATGAGGTGGGGGGTGGGGGGTTATTTATTTAAGTCTACCTAGTAGTGCCATATTTTTTTTCTGGAAAATGTTCAAAGCTGTAGGTGGTGTGTACAGTTTCACACACGGTGTGGTTCAGGAAAACGAATAATTAGAGAACGAACAGACCCACGTGTGAACACCACACACACACACAAAACACACACACACACACACACACAACACACACACACCCCAACACATCTCATTATACCATCATCACCAGGCTAAGCGATGCATAAACAGACAAGCAAGCACACAGACATATATCAAGGCGAATGACTGTTTGGGTATGGCTCGGGCCAGAAGTGTTTCAAATTAAGCAGAAACAGACACTTCACTCTCAAGCATGAAACAGCAGAGTCTCGAACTTTCACTTTCAAAGCAAAATATTGCTCAGCTGTTTGTCTCGTGTTGGCAATATCAAAAACAGGCTTCACATCCATGCATAAGTTCATACCTATGTACATGTATATAGATCGGTGGTCTAGAGGTAACACACCCGACAGAAAAGCCAGAAGGCGTGGGTTCGATCCTCGTTTGAATCTGAACTTTTCCTCTGTCCACTGACCTTGAGTGGTGGTCTGGATGCTAATGTTTTGGTTAAGAAAATAAACCGAGGTCCTATGCACAACACATATAGGGCACGTAAAAGAACCATGGCAACAAGAGATTGGGGGGGGGGGGGGGCATTCTACAGGGAAAAAATATCACTCTAATAGGGAAACAAAACTAAACAAGAAAAACATTTTAAAAGTAATAAGGGTGGCGCTGCTCTTGTAGCGACGCTATCGCCCTTGGGAGAATAGCCCGAATTTCACGCCGAGAAATCTGCCATGTCGACCTGGTGTAATACGATTCAATCACCGGATCTTCCCCGTCCTGTGGCAAAACATCCTGTCCCTGCGAAGGATAGCAAAACTGAAGGCGGTCCCGTCCATCTTTGTTTGTTGTCAGATTGTATAATAATTCAAACCTACGCAGTTTCCTGTTTTCACCCAACGAGAAAAAGTAGGGCTCCATTGACTGGTGGGTACTCAATAGGTGAAGACGGGTGCATGTACCCCTCAGTCTCACACCTATATAGGTAGGCAAAGATTAGTCAATGATGTAGTCGAGTTTATGTTTCATACATTGTGACGTCAAGTTTGCAAGGATGTACATATTTTGGACTATACGAAGTGCTGCAAGGGCAGCCATAGCAACCAACTGATACAAAATATTAAGTTAAAGTTTCCCTACTTTCATAAGCTGCCATATGATATGTACTAAAGCCCGCGCGCGCATACACACACACACACACACACACACACAACACAGCGAGAGAGAAGCCAAGTGGGTTCTTTTGGGACATGCTTGCAAATTGTGTTTAAAATAACAAGATTTAGTGTTATGATACTAATGAAAGGTCTATGGAAAAATTACACAACAATGTGCGTCAAATTCGATTCAAAATGTAGTAACGTGTGACCTTTATTGGGTCATGGAGGATTGCTTGTAATGATATGGGCAAATTTTCATTTATATTCTGTGAAAGCAGAAACCCATTTTAATTTCTAAGTGTATCAGAAATATTGTATCCATTCTTATATCGGTTATTCATCATAAACGTGCTACATTGCAAAAAGCCATTTTCGTATCACACATGTATAATAAATTTTTATGAGAACACAGTTTTATTGTTCATGCCTTATATTTTTTTTTTAAATCCATAAATCATTACAATCTCAGCGTTAACATCAAAGCTTGCTGTGTGGAAAGAGAAGGGGTGTATTTCTGGTTATGAAAAAAAAATCCCCTCTGTGATAACCAGTTTGAATTGATTTTTTTCTCTCTCACACACACACACACACACACCACTCACTGGGTTCAGCACGTGTTTATTTCACATTTTATAACACAGGAACAAACGAATATGTAACCATCCATGAACTCTTAAATACAACTTTCACATGATGGCAGTATCGTTTGGGTTGGGGAGGGGGGGGGGGGTGTTGTTGTTTTTTGTTTGTTTTTTAAGTCTACAGACTCAATATTCAAGCAAATGTCTACAATTCCTGTCTGTCCGAAAATTGTAACACACGCTGTACGTGCTACATCTTCTGCAAGAATAGCGCGCGCGGTGGGTGTGTGGTGTGTGTGTGTATTATTGACAGTCCATGTGTATTCTTTGACCTGTCAGCTTGTAAAAAAAAAAAAAAAGATATAGACAGAGTTCGCCAGTGGCTGGCATTCACCAGATACCTAAATATGGAGCGGTAGTCTTGGGTGTCTGTTTTTGTTGGTGGTGGGTTTTTTTAATAGATTGATCAACAACTTTGTTAATGTTTCTTTTGCAATTTTTTTCTCCATGTTTTAATCTTTGTGTCTGTGTTTGTTTCTTGAGGTTTTTTTGTGTCCGAATTTGTTAATCTTTTCTCCACTTTGTTTCTTAAGTTGTGTTTCTGTGTTTGTTAATCTGTGTGCACAATGTTTGTTTCTTAAGTTGTGTGTCTGTGTTTGTTAGATCTGTGTCCACATGTTTGTTTCTTAAGTTGTGTGTCTGTGTTTGTTAATCTGTGTACACATGTTTGTTTCTTAAGTTGTGTGTCTGTGTTTGTTAGTCATGTGTGCACTGTTTGTTTCTAAGTTTCGTGACCCTGTTTGTGTGTCTTTGTGTCTTAAGCTTTGTGTGTCCGTGTTTGTAAACACTTTGTGTCTGTTTTCTTAAGTTTTGTGTCCCGGTTTGTTTGTTCTTAAGTTTTGTGTCTGTGTTTGTTGAGATTTGAAATCCATATTTGTTAATCCTTGTGTCCAGTTAAGATTTGAGTCCATATTTGTTAATCCTTGTGTCCAGTTTAAGATTGAGTCCATGTTTGTTAATCCTTGTGTCCAGTTTAGATTTGAGTCCATGTTTGTTAATCCTTGTGTCCAGTTTAAGATTCGAGTCCATGTTTGTTCATCCTTGTGTCCAGTTTAAGATCTCATGTTTGTTAATCCTTGTGTCCAGTTTTAAGATCTAACTCCATATTTTCTCAGCTTTGTGCCTGAGTTGCTTTGTCAAGCTTTGTGTCCATATTGTATATATACTGGATATTAATTCTAACGACTCTGTGGGTGGATAACACACACACACACAACACAACACACACTACAAACACACACACACACACACACACACACACACAACACACACACACACACAGCTCAAACTGGCCCATGAATACAGGAAAGAAGGAAGAATGAGAAAGCAAAGAAGAAAATAAAAAATCAACAGCAAACAAAATTCATTGATAATGAGAATCGTCAGTCACCAGAACTGTGACCTAGGAAATTGTGATATATCTTATCTTAAAGGCTTTCCTGTGTTATCAAATAACTACTGAAGTATTCTTGATTGTTGCCAGTATGTTTCTTTCAGTGTGTGTTAATTTCTGTATGATGTCCAAATATATGCACTTCTTCTTCTTCTTCTTCTTCATCTTCTTCTTCTTCGTCTTCTTCTTCTTCGTTGTCCACTTCTTCTTCTGCATTCCCTGGCTATGCTAAATGTTTCACCCAGTCTGGATGGCAAAGTCTGCAGTGTATCGTAGTGAGCCCTCCGGTCCCCAGGGTTGTTTCTATTCTGGAGCTGTGCTGGGCTAGGCCACGTCTGGTGTCTCAGAGAATTTAAATAATAACTTGTACCGCGCTCCCTAGCGTAAGACACACTCTTGACACCTATGGCCACTCACCAACGTTTAACCATTATTTCAGGTCAACCCCAACAGTAGAAAGCAGAGAGACCACACCCTCCTCCATCTCCACCACCACCACACCCACCACCACCAGGCATCCTGTCAGGACGACAGGGGCAGCCAGGACCATGATAGTCTGCCTGCTGCCCCCGCGGTGTGCAGATGCTGTGGGAGGAGCTGCAGCAGCGGGTGCAGCAGCCACAAGACGCAGCAGCGGCTGGTGCTGATCATAGTCTCCGTGGCCCTGCTGCTGGACAACATGCTGTACGATGGTCATCGTCCCCCATCATCCCCATCTTCCTCACTCCCTCAGGGAGAGGCCAGCAGCGGCAGCAGGAGAGGGGAGGCCCCTGCCGACAACACGACGGGCGGCGCCAACGGCACGGCCTGGTATTGGCAACGTGTCTGCAGCCTCGCCTGCCCCTGAAGGACCGTACAGGGGAGGAAGGCGCCATCGGCTTCCTCTTCGCCTCCAAAGCCATCGTGCAGCTTTGCGTCAGCCCGCTGACGGGGACGCTGATCGACAGGGTGGGCTACAGCACCCCCATGATGATCGGCCTGGCCGTCATGTTCGCCACCACCACCGTCTTCGCGTTCGGGGAGAGCTACGTCGTCATGTTCCTGGCCCGCTCTCTCCAGGGTATCGGGTCCGCTTTCGCCGACACCTCGGGCCTGGCGATGATCGCCGACCGCTTCACGGAGGAGGCGGAGCGGACCAAGGCGTTGGGCATTGCTCTGGCCTTCATTTCCTTCGGCTGCCTCTTCGCTCCGCCCTTCGGCGGGATCCTGTACGAGTTCGCGGGGAAGACGCTGCCCTTTCTGATCCTGTCGGCCACCTGCATGCTGGACGGGCTGCTGCTGTTCGTCGTGAGGAAGCCGGGCCGGGCCGGAGGAACAGGGGCAGCGGGGGCAGCAAGAAGCGGCCGAAGGGGACGCCCATCTACAGGCTGCTGATGGACCCCTACATCGCCGTGTGTGCCGGCACGCTGGCCATGTCCAACGTGTCGCTGGCCTTCCTGGAGCCCACCATCTCGCTGTGGATGAAGACGCACATGGACGCCAACGAGTGGGAGATGGGCTTCATCTGGCTGCCCGCCTTCCTGCCCCACATCGCCGGCGTCTACCTGACGGTCACCCTGGCCAAGAAGTACCCGCAGTACCAGTGGGTCATGGCCGCCTCGGGCTGGCGCTGGAGGGCTGCTTCTGCTGCGCCATCCCCTTCGCCAAGGCCTACTTCCACCTGATCGTCCCATCATGGGCATCTGCTTCGGCATCGCCTGGTGGACACGGCCATCCTGCCCATGCTGGGCCACCTGGTGGACGTCAGGTACGTGTCGGTGTACGGGTCTGTCTACGCCATCGCCGACATCGCCTACTCCCTGGCCTATGCCGTTGGCCCCATCGTGGCCGGTAGCGTCGTCCACGCCATCGGCTTCTTCTGGCTCAACATGCTCATCTTCCTCTCCAGCGTGGGCTTCGCGCCGGTCATGGCCATTCTGCGCACCATCTACAAACCCTACGACCGCTTCCAGGACGAGGACGACTTCCTGGTGCGGAGATGGGCAGCCTGAGTTCTGCCCCAACTACCAGACCTGCCTGCAGAACGGCGGCGGGGTGCCGGGCAAGCCCCAGCTGCGCTGCCGGGCAAGGACAAAGGGTGCAGCAACCACTCGGTGGTGGTGGGCAAAGAGCAGGGTGAGATCGCTCCGCCTTGATGGAAGGCACGTCTCTTGGTGCAGCAGATGGTACATTCATGAGACGTTGGTTAGTGACACAGTGAGTGTAGTGCTTGAAATCAATTATTGCTATGAAGAAAAATAACAGAATACCATGGTA
The DNA here is from genome assembly GCA_028751875.1 of Rapana venosa. Taxonomy (NCBI): domain Eukaryota; kingdom Metazoa; phylum Mollusca; class Gastropoda; order Neogastropoda; family Muricidae; genus Rapana; species Rapana venosa. Next base: position 98,913,112 of record CM054135.1, on the reverse strand, counting down.
TCCCTGGATTTTTGTTGGGTATGTCCAAAACAATACCAGCTATTGAATTTCACTTATTTTTGAGGTGACATAGTATTCGTTTTCCTAAAACACTGACAGCTGCCAAACACAGTTGGCTCTGGACAGCTTCAAAGTGCAACGCTAAGTATGTTGATCTACTGGGTGACAGCATGTGTACATGGTTTGTTTGACTGTTCGCAGAATGCAACCAGCAGGTAGGTGTTACAGGTCAAGTCAAGTCAAAAACGAATGTGAAGAGCTGGCACGTACACTTGGTTCTAGACGTATCTAGTGTATGTTTCAGTAGGGTATACCTTCTGAAAGCCTTTATTTACCTGGCTTGTCACTGGACGTTTTAGCATGTAATGAAATGATTTCAAGTGCCATTATCTGCAGTGTGTGAATGGGTATATATATATAGCACGTAATCAGCTTGTGTTGATGATGCCATTGAACCATAGTTTTATGGTGAACATTTCACAATGTGACCAGGAAGTTGTAAAGAACACCAGTATACACACTTTGTTATTGACGTTTCCCGATGGTCAACACTTTCGTTATGATCAGTGTCATCACATACCAGTTTATCATTGAGCATTTCCAGATTGCTACCAATCATGTTAACAAATCCACCAATACACATGGTTTGATGTTGGATGCCTCAATGTAGCCAGTTTCATGTTAAATTGTATTGTCATGTACACAATTTGTTGTTGGTTTTTTCCAGAATGTAATCATTTTATGTTAAAGAGTACCACAATGTACACAGTTTGTTGATAAATGTTTCGAGATTGTAATCATTTTATGATAAAGAGTGTCCATTCTATACACAGTATGTCCTTGCATGTATTCACAATGTAAGTTTATTATTATCGCCATCACAGCTGTGCACAGCTTTTTTCGTCGGTGACTGTAACCACAAACCCTTTGAAATACCATCACACACATCATGGCTACTTGCTAACTTATAGAACACCAGCACCACTACCTAGGAAGACGTTGACTGATGATCTACATGCCTCCAGTGAATTCCTGACTCTTTATCAATCACACTTCATCTGACCTATTGAGAGGGTTGCGGCAAAATCTGAACCTATTGAGAGGGGTGCAGCAAAATCTGAACCTATTGAGAAGGTGCGGCAACTTCTTGTCTGAAGACTTGCCTTGTACATTTAAAGCCTTCTATGTCGCCATCATTCGGGAGCTAGCTTAGGTAGCACTTGTGGTTGAGATGGTGTTTTATTTCAGCATTTGAGAGTGCCTGTTGTTGAGAATGTACACAGTATTAATATTAGTATTGTTGGCACTGCTCGTCTTTCACACACTGCTCATACTATGAAACAGAAAGAACACCAGGTTGTTAGCGCTTTTCCATGAATGCACTTCCTGTGACAAAAGCCTGGTGTCAGTATACAGAAAGAACGATTGTGATTGTTGCATGATATGATATGAACTTGTACATAACCCTTCTGACTTTTTTTAAGTGAACATAGCCCGGCTGCAAAAAACAAATGTTCCATAGTATGTAGGATAAAGAGTGTGAACATGTACCTATGAGAAAAATGTTATATTTTCTCTAAATTTTATTATTTGATTTGAATCACTCAGGTGCAGGTGCCCTTCACATTATTGTTTGTTTATTAAATGTATTTCAGTTCATCGGGGTACTTTTGTTTATTTCGTTTGTTCGTTTTTTGGTTGGTTGAGTTTTTTTGTACTTTGCAAAGTCTCTCTCTCTCTCTCTCTCTTCTCTCTCTCTTCTCTCTCTCTCTCTCTTCTCTTCTCTCTCTCTCTCTCTGTGAATTGTGGTGCGTGCGTGCGTGCGTTGGGGTGTGTGTGTGTGTGTGTGGTGTGTGTGTGTGTGTGTGTGTGTGTGTTGCTTAGAGCAGTTATCGGAATCTCGAAAATATGTCAAAGTCTGTTAAAAATCAAAACAACGAAAAGATGGCCGGGAGGGGCTGACTTAGGTGGGAGTTCTTTTGGGTGTTGTTGTTGTTGTTGTTGTTGTTTGGGGGGGGGTGTTTGTTTGTTTTTGGTTTGTTTCGGGGATTTGTTTGTTGGTTTTGTTGTGGGATTTTGCTTTTTGAATAGAAGTTGGCTGATATTTGAATACCGCAAACAAAAACGGTGTAGGATTGTAAGATATATCACTACTTCCCCCACCACCATTCCCACATCACCCAAACACGCCCCCAAACGTTTTTGTGTGCTTGGGAAACGTGTATGCGCTGTGTGTTGTATGTGTGTGTAGGTGTGTGTGTGTGTGTGAGTGTGTTTTGTGGTGTGTGTGTGGTGTGTGGTGTGTGTGTGTGTGTATGAGTGAACAAACGAACGATAGAAAGGGATCTCTCAAGTCAAGTCAAGTCAAGTCAAAAACACTTTAATCATCCCATGAGGCAATATATCAAAGACACAAAAGCTATATTTCATATTGGTTCAAAAAAATGTCACGACACACACACACACACACACACACCACACACACGCGCGCATGCGCACACACACGCAAACGCCCGCACGCACACACATCAATTGTGAACAAAAATTTAAACCCATTGACTGAAGACATAAAAACTTATTTTTACGCACGCATATACGCGCACGTACACACGCACGTACCTGTGTGTGCGAACACGCCCACGCACACCCACACCATACACCAAATTGAATTCAATGTTTTTAAAACAGTTGACTAAACACAGACTTATTTCACACACCCACGCACCCCCACACACCACACAACAATTAATGTTATTGACTACACTTGTAACAATGACAATCAGGCAGTAATTCAGAGAAATGTAAAAACTAGGTAGTCAACATCATTGTGAATTCAGAATTCGAATGCTTAAATGGCACAAAGAATTTCTTTTCTGTTAGTTTTGCTGATGGACACTGAAACGGCGTTCCGAAGGCAACATTTGAAATTCTGGGAAACAAAGCATGGGAAGGATCAGCCAAAATGGCTGTGGCTTTGCGTACAACGCTGATTGCAGAATGCATGAGATCTTTTTTGTTCTTTCCAATTATTTTTGAGCAGATTCTTACAATTCTCTGCAGGCCATTCTTATTTTTAACACTAAGGTTATTGTACAACAAATGAAAGCAAAACTTAGAACACTCTCTATGTAAGACTTGTAAAACAAGGAAAGGATCTTTTTGTCTACAAAAAATGAGTTCATTTCCTCAGAAAAAAACAGACGTTGTTGTCCCTTTTTGGACAATAGCGTTCAGTGTTAACGTCCCCGTTTAACTTGTGGTCAAAAAAAGTTCCAGAAACTTATAGTTCAAAATGTTTTTTAAAACCCCTTGATTATGGGGGTAATAAAATTTTTAAAGGGGTATGCCCCGATCTTCTGAATCCCTTAGGCAAGTCTTTAGTTTTTGAAACATTTTGCTTTCCAAAAGGCCGTCACACCGTGTACGAACCCGGGGGGGGGCCGGGTCTAAGACTTTATTTCCCGGGTTAAGGGGGGGAAATTTTTTAAAAGAGCACTATCGTCTTTGGGGAAATTTACCCCAAAAAAAATTTCCCTAGGTTTTCTTCTACAAATTTTTCGTGTATAGAATGGGACAGAAATGGTTAGAGGAAAGCAACCCTGCGGGGAAAAAAGGGCAAGGGAAATCTAACCGGGAAAATAAAATTTTTGTTGGCCAAAAAAACCCCGTGGTCTTTGGTTGGGAAAAAAAAAATCAGCCAAAAAACAAGTTGATTGTCTACGTCGGGGGAAATTTTTAAATTATTTTGTTAAACCAAACCCTGAGGCTGCATTGGGGATTGAAAGGAACTAAAGTCAGCGAACAATTTTTGGGGAATTTTTTGGGCGGTGTTTTCCCCCGTGGCTTTACAACTTGTTTAAAAATTGTTTGGGACTTCCCCAACCAAACCCCTTTGAGCCTTTATGAAAATTTCCCGTGGGTCAAGGGCTTTCTCTGTTGCGAAAAGAATTTTAGAGATTTTACTATCTTTTCCACGTTTTTTTTCACAAAGATGTGGAGCTTTCAGGTTTTAAAAAACGTTTTGGGGCCCCCAAGGGTTGGGGTTTTTTTGGAAAGGGATTAAATTGGGGAAATTTTCCAATTAACAAATTTGGATTCTTTGGGAACCAAAATATCCAGTTTTAGGCCCCTGGGGGGTCCCGGGTTGATGGGGGAACTGGCCCGGCCTCCAAGTAGCGGGGAGGGGGGAAACCCGGGGTTTTTTAAAAACCCTATAACCATCGGTCCGTTTAAAAATTTTGGGGGGGGTTATATTATTGCCTTTTTTTTTAATGGCCTTTAAGGTTAAAAATTTTCTTCTTTTAAAAATGACGCAAATTTTCAGAAAATAGGGTTTTTCTTCGGTCATTTAAATCATCGGGGAAAATCTTTTCTTTTCCAAAACGAGTAAAAAAATGCGTTTAATGGTTTTGGGAAGTTTTTACACATTCTTTCCCGGGAAAATGAATTTTTTGAACCCATGTTGGACACAACCCCCCTTTTTCTGCAGACATATTTTTGTTTTTTTCTCCCTTTTTTCTCTTTTCTCCCCTCCCCTTCTCTCTCCCCTTTTTCTCTCCCCTTTTTCTCTCTCTCTCTCTCTCTCTCTCTCTCTCTTTTGCCTGTGGGGTTTGTGCGAGTAAGGTGTATTTTGTGTTTGGGATCCAAATTGGGGTCAATTTTTTTGGGGAGGGTGGGGGGGGGTTTTTATCTCTGATTTAAAATTTCCCCATGGAAACCCCTATTAAACCCGGGGAATGACTTGTCTCCTTTTCAACACTGTTCGTCTGTCACAGGGGGCGAAGATGTCGCAACCCCCCAGACGGCCCAAAAGGGGCCTAAACAAGTCCCGGCCCCAAACGCTTTTTTAGTTTTGCCCCGGGGGGGAAACAGTGCCAAGTTGGGTTGGGGGAAACGGTGTCCCCGTGAGTCCCAAAAATGTATTTCAAAATTAAACAACCCCGGGTTTTAAGAAGGGCTGCCAAAAACCCCTCTTTTTGGGTTTTGGGGAAATTTCGTGTAAAATGACCAATCTCTCTTTTTCTTTGTCTCCCGGTGGGGGTTTTTCCTGTTTTGTCTCTGGGCTGCCTGGGCCCGCCGGCCTTTTCTGTCAGGCTGTCTGTTTTGTCGTCTGTCTGTTGTTGCCTGCCTGTCGGGCATTTTTCCCCTCCTTTTCTCTCTCTCTCTAATTATTAAAAGGTAGTATTTGGGTCAAAATTTTTATATAAAATTTTGTTCTTTTTGCCTGCCTTTTGTTAACTAAATTTTGGGGCGAGGTGAATGCATTATTTTGGGGTTTCACAAAAGATGTGCGTGGGACTTTAAACCCTTGTTTATGGGGCTTTCAATACCAGCTTAACCCGGGTGAGTAATATACAATTTCGGGGCCACATGGGCACACACCAATTTCTCATCGCGCCAACGGCGCGCGGGACCAAATCACACCCCCACACACAACACACACACACACACTACAGGTTTACCAAAAAAACCCCCTTTCGTTTAACACTTTCATCTGTTTTTTTTTGCATTTCGGGTTTTCCCCCCCTTTAATTTCCACTTTTGGAAATTTTTGTTAAAAACGGATTAAAAAAACACAACAACCACGCGCGCGCGCTGGGGTGAGAAATTTTTTAAAAGGGTTGTGGTTTTTTTTTTTAATTTTTTTGTAGTTCAAAGGCCCTGGTTTTTTTCAACTTTATTTTTTAGATTGGAAATTTTTCTTTTAATGTGCATTATACCCTAACCCTAAACTATTTAATTAAAGCCCCTTTTCTCATTAGGGTTTCCCCCCCCCCCCCAATCCCCCCCTGCTCCATCGTCTTAAAAATTTTACTTAAGTGAACGAGTAAAAAAAGAAGACACACACACAAACATCCACGAGTGGATTGGGGGGGGGCCTGTTGGGGGGAGGGGCCCAATTTAAAAAAAAACGCATACACAAGGGGAAAAGGGTGGGAAAAAGCACAAAATCCTTTTAAACCCCTTTTCTTCGAAAAAAAATGAAAAAATAAATACACACACAAACCTACATTTACAACACAACACCACACACACAACCCACACCACACAAAACCCAAACCACCTCCTTCAACCCCCAAACCACATCATCTTTTATCATCAAAAACCCCCCTTCGTCATCCAAACCTTGAGACCAAAAAAAAAAGAAAAAAAATTGAAGGGAAAGAAAAAAAAACAGACCGGGAAAGATTTATAAAATGCGGTCAAAACAAGGTCTCATGACAGCGGGCAAAAAAATTTTACAATTTTTTTTTCATACTTCCCCCATTGGGCCAAAAAAAAAGCGGAGGGGGGGGGGCCCAAAAAATCCCCGGCAAATAGTTCCCCCTGGAAACCTCATGGGAAACATGGGAAGGGTGTAGACTTTTAAAGGAAATTGTCGGGAGCTAACCCATCCCGACTTAAGGAGGAGGCTCCAAAGTCGGAGAAAAGTACCCATCTTTTGGATAAGAGGGCACTGGGTTGTTTTTTATCAACCTACACCTCACTGTCTGCCTGTCTGTCTGTCTGTCTGTCTGTCTGTCTTTGTCTGTCTCTATCTCTCTTCTCTCTGTTCTCTCTCTCTCTCTCTCTCTCTCTCCTCTCTCTCTCTCTTCTCTCTTTTCTCTCTTTAATGGTCAATAATACCTTTCTTCCTATCTGCCTGTCTTTTTTCTCCCTCCCCCCCCCCCCCCCCCCCCCCCTCTCCCTCTATCTCTCTCTCTCTCCTCTCTCCTCCCTCTCTCTCTCCTGATTTTTTGTACTTTTTCCTTTAGTTTGCCAGGTTGTAGTCCCTATTCAGGGCAAGGGCCGAACGAAGAAGAGGAGAAAGTATGTCCATGCTTATCTGTGACCTTGGAATATAAGATCATCATCATCATCATCATCATCATCTCTCTCTCCTCTCTCTCTCTCTCCCTCTCTCTCTCACCCCCACCCCCCTCTCTCTCTCTCTCTCTCTCTCTCTCTCTCTCTCTCTCGCGGGACGACGTGACGGGACGAGAACTGAACGGGTGTTGTGTGTTAGTAAGCTGCTGCAAATTTTTGCATTTTAGCTTCAAAATGTCAGTTACTGGCCTTCCAGCTACTGTAATAACAACTTTAACGCCCTGCTGATCGACAACGTCGTATTCGAGATGGAAGTCCCGGGGGAGAGCGGCAGTGTTGTGTTCGTCTTGCGAATGAAGCCAGCTGACAAGCCGTGTCAACAGAAAATGGCGGACCCGGTGCTGAACCGTAACTCCCGTGTTCAGTACTATCCCAAGAAAGCCCTTGTCAAAGACGTCGCGATGTTCAAAGAAGCAGACAACACCAAGAAAGACAGGCAAGTCGCCAATGTGACAATAACAGTGTCTTGGAAGAGCCGGTCTTGTGTAACATTGACTCCCTGCTCGATGTGGAAACAGAAGGAAAAACAAACCAGTGTGTACACAGAACTATGTGTCAGCAGTGAATTGAATGCCTCAGCCACACCAGATTCACTTGATCTACTGTGTGATCAGCAACAGACAGCAAGATCCGTGTGGTCTTCTGAGGCGCCTGATGTGCAGGAAGAGCTGACAGTTGGCTGCACAGTGGATGACTCTGATACTGATACTGGTATTGTGAAACAGTATGCGTCTACTCTAACTGACAAACGTGTACAGAGTCGATTAAGGGACAGCAAGAGAAACACACGGTTTCGAAAGGTGGTGGTACATAGTTCCGTTGATCAAAACATTGTGATGTGTGAATCAGATGACATCATCCTGGAATACTCTTGGAATGGAGATCCTGGCGAGGAATCTAAGTGTGTGTTCTGGTACATCAAGCAAGAAGAGAAAAACATGTTGCCAGAAGAACGTGTCAGGCTTGCCAGACTTCGTAAAGGGAAACAGTGTACTAACACACAACACACAGAGACAGTGGTGTCGAGTGCTGAGCAGGAGTTACATCATCTCGGGACCTGATCCGGTCTTACATGGGCTGACTTCGCTGGCTGTAGACTGGAAAAGGAAAGGCTGGTTTGAAAATTGAGACACTTGAGACACAGACAATAATGTATCGAATCTTGATGTACATACCACCACTGCCATGGTTTCCATGTCATTGTAATCGCGTCGCGTTCGATATCGTTGTTACCGCGCCGCAGCGCTATATGGCTTGATTGCTAAATAGCAATAAAATTGTGTCAAAATTGTGTGTGTGTCTCTCTCTCTCTCTCTCTCTCTCTCTCTCTCAAGGAACCCTGAATTGATCTTTTGGGCTGGCTGGTTAAAAAAAACACAACTTTGTGTGTAAACATACGCATGCGTGCGCGCGAGTGTGCTTTCGCGTGCCTAACACCCTAGGGGAGGAGGAGTCCCATAACCTATAAGGTCGTAGGGGAGCGAGGCGTCAGAGACCTCACTTCTCTAGGGCCAGCATATTGAGGGCGGCGCCCATCTCCTCTCCCTCGCTGCTTGACCTTCCCTGACCCTAAAGAGGGCAGGTACCCATTTACTGCTGGGGGAACTGTACTGAAGCCAAGGCGCGCAAACGGTCACCCATCCAACTGGTAACCACCCTCGACGCTGCTTAACTTGGCTGGGGGAAAGCGAGTGCTCCGACCACTGAGCTATCCCGTCCCCCACACCCTAGGGGCTTCCCAGAATAACATGATACTCTCTGGCCCACTCACCCACCTGAGAATTACCGTGAGATTGCTCTCACAGACTGGATGAGAAGTTTCCATATGTCACATCATGAACTAGCAAAGCTTTTCCCCTGGGCCACACAAGCTTGGAGGTGATTGATTGATCACCTGCCGTGACCCTCCACTACACAAGGACTTCTCTTGTACGGGAGGTCAGTGTTTGATTGTTAACACATTATTAATCTGCAGTGGGCAAAAAATGTGTAAAAAGCTATTCAGTGGGTGTTTTTAAATATATATTTTTTTAAACCTTTCAGATGAAAAATCGGACAATTAAATGAACACTTATTACAAACTGAAATGCTAAGCTCAAGAAAATGACTATCAATGAGAACTTGACGAAGTTTGCTTCTTAGGGTAGGGTTTTTTTAACGCAATTTTTTCCCCGAAATAATAATAATAATAATAATAATAAATGGAATTTGTATAGCGCTATATCTTGCAAAGACAAATCAGAGGGCTTGCATTCAACATATTCTTACAGTCATGCAGCAATAACTATCAAAAGCTTAAACAAAATTCAAATGTACGCACCTACACACACACACACACACACACGCACACACACGCACACACACACACTCATTCTCACACACATCACACACACACACTCACACACACACACACTCACACACATACACATACACACACTCACACACACACTCACTCACACACACACACACACACACTCACACACACACACACACACACACACACACTCACACACTCACTCACACACTCACACACTCACTCACACACACACTCACACACACACACACTCACACACACACACAACACACACACACACACACACACACACACACACACACACACACACACACACACACACACACACGCTCACACACATACACACACACACACACACACACACAGGCTGTAGCCCCGGCAGGGCGACGGGATCCCGGCCGCCGAAGGCAGGGGCAGTCCTGAGACGAAAAGAGGAAAAAGCCAGACCCGTAACAAACATGTCCCGAGGCTGGATCCAAATGTGCCACATGCGGGCCTCTGTCGAAGAGAGAGAGGAAGGCCGTTCCAGACGGATGGACCAGAAACAGAGAAAGAGCGACGACCAACGGTGGACCAGCCGAATCCAGGCACCCGCAAGCACAAGGCACCCGCAGCAGAGCGGAGGGATCGAGAAGGAGTGCACAGGCGGAGACACTCACAGAGGCAGGAGGGTGCCGCCCGGGGTGGAGACACCTGCAACAGAGAGCACCGATCCTACAGCCCACCCCCCTGCGGCACAGGCAAGAGATCGCAAGAGAGGAGCAATGCGCCCAGACTCCCCCCCCCCCAGCACCAGGCCAGCCGCAGAGCCCTGCACACGCCGAAGGGAGTGGACAGATGCCGCTGGCAGACAAGCCAACAGAGAACCGCAACAGTCCATGCAGAAATGCGGCTACCTTCGTGATGGGCAAAAACGGTCACAGAAGCAAAATCTCATCACTGGTGAACCTCGGAGCTCTCTCTCTCTCTCTCCTCTCTCTCTCTCTCTCTCTCTCTCTCTCTCTCTCTCTCTCTCTCTCTCTCTCTCTCTCTTCTCTCAACGACGTGATGGGAGGAGAACTGACGGGTGTGCTGTTAGTAAGCTGCTGCAAATGTTTGCATTTAAGCTTCAAAATGTCAGTTACTGGCCTTCCAGCAACTGTAGTAACAACTTTAAACGCCCTGCTGATCGACAACGTCGTATCGAGTTGGAAAGTTGCAGGGGAGAGCAACAGCGTTGTCTTTGTCTTGCAAATGAAGCCAGCTGACAAGTCAGTGTCAACAGAAATGGCGGACCCGGTGCTGAACCGTGTTCAGTACTATCGCAAAAAGCCCCCATGTCAAATCCGTCGCGATGTCCAAAGAAGCAGACAACACCAAGAAAGACAGGCAAGTCGCCAATGTGACAGTGACAATGTCTTGAAAGAGCCGGTCTTGTGTAACATTGACTCCCTGCTCCATGTGGAAACAGAAGAAAAACAAACCAGTGTATACACAGAGCTGTGTGTCAGCAGTGAATTGAATGCCTCGGCCACACCAGATTTACTTGATCTACTGTGTGATCCAGCAACAGACAGCAAGATGGTATGTCTTCTGAGGCGTCTGATGTGCAGGAAGAGCTGACAGTTGGCTGCACAGTGGATGACTCTGATACTGGTATTGTGAAACAGTATGTGTCTACTCTAACTGACAAAGTGTGCAGCTCGATTAAGGGACAGCAAGAGAAACACAAGGTTTCCAAAGGTGGTGGTACATAGTTCAGGGGATCAAAACATTGTGATGTGTGAATCAGATGACATCACCCTGGAACAAAGCCCTATGATTTGGGTTTTTTTCAAGATATGGCGCTATATAAATTTCATGTATTATTATTATTAATACTCTTGGAATGGAGATCCTGGCGAGGAATCTAAGTGTGTGTTCTGGTACATCAAGCAAGAAGAGAAAAACATGTTGCAAGAAGAAGGTGTCAGGCTTGCCAGACTTCTAAAGGGAAGCAGTGTACTAACACACAACAGTGGCGAGTGATCATCTTCGGGACCTGATGGGTCTTACATGGGCTGACTTCGCTGGCTGTAGACTGGAAAAGGAAAGGCTGTTTTAAAATTGAGACACTTGAGACACAGACAATAATGTATCGAATCTTGATGTACATACCACTACTGCCATGGCTTCCATGTCATTGTAATCCCTTTGCGTTGGATATGGTTGTTACCGCACCCCAGCGCTATATGGCTTGATTGCTAAATAGCAATAAATTTTGTCAATTTTCTCTCTCTCTCTCTCTCTCTCTCTCTCTCTCTCTATCTCTCTCTCCTCTCTCTCTCTCTCTCTCTCTCTCTCTCTTTTTCTCTCTCTCTCTCAGGGATGAAGGAGGCAAAAAAGAAAGGAGGGGGAGAGGAGGCGTTTTTCAAACAAAAGAAAACAAATGTACACCTTCATACTCGAGAACAAGGTAGGAGAATGCTTATAGTTTTATAAACACTCGAAATCTCAAAATTGACAACCAAACCTAACTCCCCCCCCCCCCCCCCCCCCACCCCCCCCTGCCTAAAGTTGCTGCTAGCAGAAGGGAAAGGGGGGCAGGTGCAATCCCACTCATTTCCTCACGGAGCAGCACGCACAGTATGGTAAGGGAAACAATCGAGCCAAGGATCTGCAAAGCAATGTTTGTCTCCCATTGGTTTAAAGCTGTTAATTCAGAAAAGAAAAAAAGGAAAAAAACACGATTATTATTCACAGAAACAGTGTGAACAACTAGCAAACTGCTTACAGCGTCACTCATCAAATCCCTTCTAATAATTCATATGGAAGATTCTGCATATAAAGAAGAACGAAATCATTTTATCATCATTATCAAACTCATCATCATCATTTATTATTATTATTATTATTATATTGCGTATTTCTCTTGTTCTATAGAAAACAAAACAGGACTGGTACTCTCTCTCTCTCTCTTTCATGAGTGCTTATTCATTATCCTCGAAATAAAAGAATTTGTCATTCTCTCTCTCTCTCTCTCTCTCTTTCCCCCATTTACTGTGTGAGTGTATTGGTATTGGCCTTATTTTATTGTATTATCATATATATCCCTAAGGGCGGGGACTGGATGTAAAAAAGCACATGAGTGCTTATTCATTATCCTCGAAATAAACGACTTTGTCATCGTCATTCTCTCTCAGCTTCCTTCTCTTGTCCTCTTCCTGTTCTTTCTTTTTTTCCCTCCCTTTTGCCTTATCCTCTACATAAACTAATAATGATAAATACTGCACACACCTCCCCCTTCTCTCTCAAATAAAGATCATTCATTCATTCATTCATCCCTCTCTCTCTCTCTCTCTCTCTCTCTCTCTCTCTCTCTCCCCCTTTCTCTCATATCTGTCCTGTGTATATAACTATCTCTTTTCTGTTTGTTTATGCATGTTTACATTTTACCTAATTCTTTGACATTTCACTATTGTTTGTTTAATTGAATGTTTGGTTGATTCATTTACCTTTTGGACTGAGGGCTGGATGAAAAAAGCCACCATTGTGCTTACTCTTGTTCCTCAATAAAAATGTTAATTCTCTCTCTCTCTCTCTCTCTCTCTCTCTCTCTCTCTCTCTCTCTCTCTCTCTCTCTCTCTCTCTGGTATTCCTCTTATATATGAAATGTCTTATTTTTATATAAATGTTTGGTTTATTCATTTTATAGTGATTTATTTTATCATCGTCCAAAAAGCATACAATATTGTTCTCCATCTTCAATCAATATACCATGCCTCTTGGAAATGTACTGAGTGAGTTTAAACTGATTTGCCTAACTTCGAATTGTTGTACTGATGCTGTTATTGGCGGTGCTGTTAAAACTGTTTTATATCAGGCTCTTCGACATTTTGTAACTTAACTTGATATCTTTATTGATTATATATATATATATATATATATATATATATATATATATATATATATATATATATAATGGGTTTTAGTGAGGATGTTTTAACAGAATTTGATATCTGGTTTATTTTTTATGTTGATGTAACCTGAAAATGCTCTCTCTCTCTCTCTCTCTCTCTCTCTCTCTCTCTCTCTCTCTCTCTCTCTATTATACAGGAAAGATTTCCCCTTTCTCATCCAAAGTCTTTCTTTCCTTGTTGTAATACATAGCCACTATGTCGACAGCTGGTCCTGATGCACAGTACAATACTGTTTTCCAAGTCATGGACTGGCGTCTAGGACAGATGCTACATTGCTTGCAATCCCACACAGCCTCTATCAACGCTACTCTGAACAGCAAGTTTGATCATCTAGACAACACACTCCGCCAGATGGTCTATGATGTCAACAGGCTGAAAGAATTTGCAAGTCAGGGTGCTGAAGATATCAGAAATCTGCAAGAAGACTACAGTTCAATACTGCAGAGACTGGACACACTGGAACAGGCGGCAGAACAGACAGAGACAGAAACAAAAACCTTCAACCTGAAATTCTTTGGAATCCGTGAACCATCAGGAAGATACGGAACGACATGCGAGGATCAAATCCTAGACATTCTGACTGTCCATTCCAGACGTACGTGGACTCACTGGGATATCAGGAGGGCATTCCGTGTCGGAGGAAGAAGACAGAGTGATGAAGAAGCGCGCCCACTGATTGTACAGTTTCAGAGGTGGGGGGACAAAATGGAAATACTGACAGACAGAGAGCTACGAGACTCACTGAGAAGTGAGAATATCAGAGTCACTTCTGATTTAACAACAAGGCAGAGACAACTGTTGGACTTCTACAAGCGGCAGGGTATAACTGCTTTTTACAGACACGGCAGATTAGAGGTGATCAATAAGGACCGATACCAGTCTCGACCACGACTTCCAGATGGGCGAGATCCAGAAGACAGCTACGATGAAGATGATTTCTCTGGACCAGGAACCTCACGGAATAAAAACTATTACCTCAGGACGACACAGAAAGTTCCATACAGAAATCGTAGATACGACAGAAATCACGCCAATCAGCAAAGCCAGAGGGAAGGAATGAAAAACTATGTTCCAAAACACAACTTCAGGAGAGAACAAGCAACTGATCACAATGAAGATCATCTTGAGATAGCACAACCCAGGAGAATCAGGAACTACCAGCATTACCAGAACAGTGCACCGCAAACTACTCGACTCCCATATGACATATTACCAGGAGATATGACTGAGAAGAAACAGCGTACAAATTTACAGAGAGACTATACAGAGGAAAGGAATTCGGATCGAAGAGCGTCAAATGGCAGTCCTATCTATCAGCGCATGCATAATGACGACCCTGTCCAGAGAAGAGAAACCAGCACAACAACAAGCTCCACAACTGGCCACCAGCACGCTGCCAACAGACTGCCGGTGGTTCCAGGGCACCAGACTTACAGCCAGGCGGTCCGCTCGACGCCCAAACCACACAGCTGGCAGACTTCCAGACCTGGGGAGCACAGCAGCAACCAGCAGACCAGGAGAACAGAAGGCAGGAGGAAACAGTCAGCAGGGTCGGCACACTCCACAGAGACACAGTCCAGTGACCTGCTGCTGCCAGCAGTCACACATGCTGCTGAGTGTGTGGCAAACCAGGACGTGGACGGTGATACAGACACAGACACAAGGGATGCAGAAAACGGTAAAGTTGGGCAGACAGAAGACAAACAGACAGACACAAGAGAAACTACACCATATCAACAAAATGACAGAAATAACAGCACAGTAAAACGATGATGGAGAACTATGTGCTGGACAGGATAAAGGCGTAATGGACGTGACTTTACAAAAGTGTAATAACAACAACTTGCAACTTGACTTGAACCAAATAGCTGACAAGGACATGGCCACACAACTGACTGAAAAGGGGATGGGGGAACCAGTTTCAACAGACACTTCCGAAGCGGAACAACAGGAGACGGGAGGTGAATGTTCCAGGACAGTCAAAGGGAGCAGTGGTTTGGAGTCCAGAATTCCCCAGCCTGCCAAGTCACGTTCTGCGCGCAAGGCAGGGAGGAAAGTGCAGGCAAGAAGAAGGGAATCACGACCAACCACACGGACACTTCGCTCTGACAGCAACCAGAAAAGAACGCTGAGCCAAAGCAGTATCACTGATGCTTTTAGGCGGCGCCAAGAACAGGTAGCAGCTGACAGTGTAATAGTCCGTGAGAATCAGGGAAATGACTCTAGGAGCCCTTCACCAGGGAGGGAGAATGAATAGGGGTTTGGCCGGGCATCATACCCTAGTAAGGCACAGCATGACAGAAATAGGTTGTTAAACCATGACAAGCTAATACATGCCTCAGATATACAGGAAAGTAAATGTGGTGTTATGACATTTTTGTGTTACAATGTGTGTGGATTGATTCCTAAGTTAGAAGACCCAGATTTTATTAATTTTGTCACACAGTATGATTTTGTTTCCTTAACAGAAACGTTTCTTTCTGATAATCTAGAGACAGCATCCTTTGCACAGTTTAACAGTTACATTTCAAAAGCAAGAAAACTTACTAAGCAGGGCAGACACTCTGGAGGTGTAGTGGTTCTAGTGAAGAAGTGCTACTCTGAGTATGTTAAAAGAATTCACACAGAAACTGAAAATGTTATTATACTGAAAATTAGTAAAGAGCTGTTGAACACAAAGAAAGATGTTATTTATATATCTACGTACATTCCACCACATGACTCGCCATTTTGGAGCAAAACTGACAATGGCTATGGATTAGAATTATTAGAAAAATGTGTTATAGACCTTTACAAAACGCATGATGATTTCTTTTTGATGCTTTGTGGTGATTTTAATGCACGAACTGCTTCCAAAAACTGTGACGACTTGAGTTCTGATGACATTCGACCTTTTGATGTACATAACACAAATGATTCTTTTCTTTCTAGAACTTCGGAAGACAAAGATGTAAATTTGTTTGGTAAGCAACTTTTGGAGTTTTGTAATGTGACTGAATGTGTAATTTTGAACGGTATGTCTGGTTATGGATACGATGGCAGCTGCACCTATATTGGTAGCTCAGGTGCAAGTGTCCTGGATTATTTTATTGTATCGTGTGATTTGTTAACTTGTTTAAAGATAGAAAACCTGAAAGTGCTGGATGCAATAGAATCAGACCACTTACCTGTCGAATTACGTACTAAAATCTACATGCAACACAATAGTAAGGACAATATTGATAATACTAACAAGGAAGAGAGAAAAGCATGTTTGAGGGAAAAAATAATTTGGGAGAAAGAAAAAGAGGGAGATTTCAAAAAGACAATTAACGAAAATAGTATCAGAATTAAACTGGAAGAGGCTATTTCATTCACTAGCAGTAATGTGGATAAGGCCCTCGAGTTATTTGTTGACTGCCTCCTAACGGCAAGTAAATGCATGGTTAAACAATGCAGTATGGGGAAAAAGCACAGGCGATCTCCTTGGTTTGATGCTGAATGTCACAGAGCAAAACAAATGACAAAGAATCAGTTAAGAACATTTAGAAGAACGAGGAAGGAGTTTGATAGAAAAACATATCTAGAAGAGAAAAAGCAGTATAGATTTTTGTTAAAACAAAAGAAGAGATCGTTCAGAAAAGATCTTGCTGAGTCGTTGACAAAGAAAACCAACGATTCTGCATTATTTTGGAAAGAACTAAAAAGGATTGGAGGGAGTGAAAGGACTGGCATCAGTGATAAAATAAAACTGGAAGAATGGTATGAACATTTCAAGAATGTGTATAATACTGGGAAAATACAGCTCAAAGATAACACTGATTTAGATAGCAGTTTAGAAGAAGACAAAGATCATATCTTAAATATGCCCATACTAAAAGAAGAAATTAAACGTGCAATAAACAATCTAAAATGTGGCAAATCCCCAGGAATAGATGGTGTTACAGCAGAGATGCTAAAAGCAGGTAATGGAGTTGTGATAGAGTTTTTGGAAAAATTCTTTAATCAAATATTTAGTCAAGGCATTTATCCTAAAGAATGGGCAAAAGCAATTGTAGTTCCTATCTTCAAAAAGGGTGATGCAGACAACCCAGACAATTATAGAGGGGTTTCGTTAATTAGTATATTATGTAAATGTTATACATCAATTCTTAACACACGACTGTACTTGTGGTTGGAAGACACGCACAGCATTGTTGAAAACCAGGCAGGTTTCAGGAGAAATTATTCCACAGTCGATCATATCTTTACATTGTATTCTGTTATCCAGAAATGTCTAAATAGTGGGAAAAGAAAGCTGTATGTGGCATTCATTGATATCAAGAAAGCATTTGACTGTACATCACCAAAAACTACTTGAAGCTGTTCTTGATGCTGGAGTGAAGGGAAAGTTTTTTTTGCTCCCTCAAAGCTATGTATAGCTCACTCCTATCCTGTGTAAGAATTAATAACGACTATACAGATTTTTTCCATTGTCCTACGGGAGTTCGCCAAGGTTGTGTTCTTAGTCCTACCCTTTTTTCACTGTTTATAAATAATTTAGCTCATCATATTAATGAATTTGGTGTTCATGGTATTCAGCTTATTCCAACTGTGACTGAATTGTTTATTCTCTTATTCGCTGACGATGTGGTATTGTTGTCAACCACTCCCAGAGGATTGCAGACTCAACTGAATTATCTAAAATCTTGTTGTGATAATTTAAAACTTAGAGTTAATAAAGAAAAGACTAAGGTTATGTTTTTTTAGAAAAGGTGGACACCTATCAAAAAATGAAAAATGGTTTTATGATGGTGATCTTGTGGAAGTGGTAAACAGTTACACTTACCTTGGATTTACATTTACAACAAAACTAAGTTGCAAACTTGGAACTGCTGCTTTTGTTACAAAAGGTAAAAAAGCGTTGTATATTTTAAGTAGAGCTTATTCAAAATGCAAAGAAATGACACAAAAAACTTTCTTCAAGATATTTGATGCCAAAGTGCAGTCGATATTGTTATACTCCTCTGAAGTCTGGGGAGTTAATAGACTCGATAACCTTGAAAAAGTACACCTTTTAGCTTGCAAACGATATCTGGGCGTACCTTTGAAAACGCCAAACAAACTAGTGTACGGTGAGCTAGGCAGATATCCTCTTTTCATCAACACAACTGTCAGATCTATGAAGTATTGGCTGCATTTACTGCAGATGGAAGCAGACAGACTTCCAAAACAATGCTATCAGATGCTTTTGTCTTTGGATAATCGGGGTAAAAAATGTTGGGTGACAGATATTAAGGACATGTTATGTAGCACAGGTTTTCAGTTTGTATGGCTGAACCAAGGTACCAGTAATGAACGCAGTTTTTTAAGTGAGTTCAAACAGAGATTAGTAGATATATTCATGCAGGAATGGACATCTACCCTACGTGATGGGAGTAGATATGAAATATATAGAACGTTTAAAGATGTCTTTGGCAAAGAACGATATCTTTCATGTATTGATATAGTATGTTTTAGAGTCGCGTTTTCACATGTAAGACTTGGTGTATTACCTATAAACTGCAATATGCATAGGTACAGTGAAAACCCGATGGATAAGCAATGTGCATGTGGTTTTCAAGAAGAAAATGAACAACATTTCTTACTTACTTGTCCATTATATAATGACATGAGAGAAAAGTTCCTTAAAGATTTTCTTGATTTACCTCTGTCAAGACTGCTAGAGGGAAAGAGCGAAGATGTCTGTCGCCATGTCGGTAAATATGTGTTTCATGCTGTTAGAAGAAGACAGGCTATTCTTGAAAGTTAGGTCATCTTCAGTCTCAACACCTCCACCCCCACCACTTTCCGAATATTAACTTGAGGTTTGTTCAGTTCAGTTGATATATATTTTGTTTTAATTTTTCTAAGAAGGATAGACGTTACAAAGCTGTGAATATCTAAATGTTTGTTTGTATATATAAATGGGTTGTACTTTGTATTCTGATTGGGAAAAGGTTATTACATTTCGTTGTCATACATTAATGGACCACCCCACCTCCACCCTCCCCCAATGTGTATGTATGCCTATGGCCAAAACACATTAAACATTTGAAATCTTGAAATCTCTCTCATTATAATCAGTGTATCAGTTTTCATGTTAATTTTTTATTTATTTGAGAATTATATGTTTATTAACGCATATCTCTTTTCTATAAAATAAAATAAAAATTGTAAAGAACTCTATGTATCTCTCGAAATTAATGCTCAAGTTAGTTAGGGATTATGTATTGTTAAATATATTTTTAAAAATTTTAATCATGTTGTCGTTGTTGTAGTAAGATTTTTACCTTTGTTTTGTTGATAGTCCCTAATCAGGGCAAGGGCCCGATGAAAAAAAGTATGCACATGCTTATTCTGTTACCCTTTAAAAATACAGATTCATTCTCTCTCTCTCTCTTCTCTCTCTCTCTCTCTCTCTCTCTCTCTCCTCTCTCTCATGAAACAGCCTACCTACTCGACAACTGAGCTGTCCCATCGCGCCTGTATTTACAGTGTTTAAAAAATGTTGACCAAGAAATAATAACAGTTAGCGTCTTTGACATTGAGACAGTAGCAGACACCGTTCCCTAACAAGCTCGGCCAATCAGTGCCGGTATAGGTGGTTGCATTTATACTCAAAGTTTGTCTAGATCTTGTAGAATAATGGTACGCATTATTGACCAATCAGATAATTAGGCATTGTTGTCTTCGGGTACTTTCTATGACAAGGGAGGCTACTGAGAAACTGCACTCCATGTCTCTAAGTCTATTAATTTTTAATGAGTTACATAAACAACAGCAAACACAACAGATTTAGTGATCAATAGGTTTAGGTGAAAACTGCATTTCATGGCCATAATCTATATACAGTCTAGGTCTATACCACTGACGTACTTGCTAAGTATAATCATGCGGTCTATACTGGCCAGCTGGTTTATTTGTAGCAAGGTTAATTTTAGCAGCTTGGTCATTGAAGACGGCAAAATAGGGGAGTCTAAATCATCAGCTAATTTTAAACTAATCTCCTGGCAGGTTTTTTCCCTCTCACGCGAAGCTGTCTTTCTTAAAACCCCGAAATACAAGTTAAA
>CM054135.1:98874525-98892423 GCA_028751875.1 Rapana venosa | reverse complement strand
CACCAGGAAAAAAGGAAAAAATTCCCCATTTTCTTTTTTTTTTGATTTTTTAAATTTCTCAAAAAGGGGGAATTTTAGCCCCGGGCAAGCCACCCAGAAAACAGAAACTATAAAAACAAAAAAAGAAAGATTGGAAAAGAGAGAAAAAAGGGAAACCTTACCCAATTTACTTTGTCAATATAAAACTTTCCCCCCCACAAGTTGCACATTTTCCAGAACGTTTCGCGCAAGCCCAAACCAGCCCACAGGAACTGATTAGAAATGACAACGTAAGGAAATGTGAATAAAGACAACTATGCACTGCAGTATAACCCATTCCATTCAGTAAACCTATGACAGTGGCTGTTACCCGTGGGCTCATGTTATCACATTTTAAACAGAAGCACTGACACGGCAAACAAACATGCAAAAAAGAATGACAAACCGTCAAACAGCGTTAGGATGGAATTGACCACCGACCAGAAATATGTCACTTGAATAGCAAACGTTCAAAAAGTTTGCAATACACTTACCCGAGTCAGTAATTAGAGTTATGAAGAAAGTCTAACAAGTTTTTGGCCTCAGGGTCTAAAATATGTCTTCAAGGACTTGAATAGGACATCACTGAGGCCTTGAAGATTGTTAATGATTACTTTGTCGCCGGAATTGTACATAACCTTTATTCCCATTAAATGCCAACCTCCAGTGCAGAAGGTCACTATTTCCAATTAATCATTTTGTTTGCCGATTCCAACACTGTCGCAAATATTTTAAAGCAGAGGTATCTACCTGTAGAGCAGTCTACGAGCTAACATTACCACTGCAGGAAATTGTAACTGCTTTCAGAAACCTGGATAAACACAGGCAAGTACACAGTTCTAAACAAATCTGCCAGTTGCAAGCTATCGTGGACATAACTACTGCACCAGAGAGCCTGAACAAAAGCCTAGTCGGCCTGATTTTTCTCAAGCATCTGGCAAAAAGGGAAAAAGCTTGGAAGACAATATCTGTCCGTCTGTCTGTCTGTCTGTCTGCCTGCCTGCCTGCCTGCCTAGCTATCTATCTATCTATCTATCTATCTATCTATCTATCTATCTATCTATCTATCTATCTATCTATCTATCTATCTATCTATCTATCTATCTATCTATCTATCTATCTATCCATCTATCTGCATACACATATAACACACAGAAAATTACAATGTTAAAAAAGGAGTTTGGACCGAAGTAAAGCTGACAGCAAGGCTGGAAAGGAAAAACCAAGATGTACATGCCAGAAACCGATAAAGAAGAAAAAAGAAAAAACAAGACTGGCACATGACTATCAGTTTCACCTTCAAGTCATTGGACAATAATGATCGTAGGCTTTAGTCATTACGACAGGGGAATAGGGGGCGGGGGGGGGGGGGGGAGGGGGGGGTTGTCCTTTGTATGAGCGTCATACTGGATGCTAACTGAAGGCAGGATCTCCACTGAGGTGTCCGATTACACACTTTATTCTTGAGGTAGGCTGGTTTACAATTATTAAGTGGTACTTTGCGGAGTTCATCCCTCTTTAGGTTGCAGATGGCTGCTGGGTATGTCAGTGCTATCCATACCACAGGCACACAGCTGGCCTACTCCTCGAAAGAGGGTGGCTGGGGTTTCAGCCTGTGTGCAAGATGTCCTTTGTGACTACACACACCGAACTTGGTCTACAGTTTCATCTGAAGGACCTACCCCGTGGCGATGCTCGGGGCCTATCAGCAGAAATAGCATCCCACATCTAGAAATTCTGTGCTAGGAATTCCCTTTTCAGTCCCTCTCCTTTCTTTTGCTTATTCCTTTTTTTCCTGTCACCTCCGCTTGTCTTTTTCTGCCCTCTTGGTCAATCTCCTGCCATTCCCAGAAAGACTAAAAAGAAAAAATTCTGTCTTATGCCGAAATCGGACGCGCTGGGCCTAACTTATCAGGCGTTTAACGGCAGCACAACGCATGTTCGCTCATATGACACACAACAAAAGTTGCTGTCTGAGCGTTCGAAGAAGAATCTGGAAAACTTTCGAGGAAGTGGTGTTTGTGCCAGAAATAACTCCAGGGAAGAAAATGTTAAACAGATAGGTCACTAGAGGCTCAACCGTCGCACTAAGCTATAGTGTACGAGTTGAAGGCTCTCACCACTACGCTCCTACCTCCCTTTCTCCCCGAATAGCAGGCTAGGCATCGCAGCATGAGCATAGGGCCCCTAGCAGACCGGCGGCAATGTAGCCGGCCAAACACAATGAAGACTAGCCCTACGGCAAAACAGTGGTTCAGCAACATAGGTCGGCGACAGCAGCATAGTGAAAATGGCGACATATTGATTAGGCATAATTGATATTGTACTGTGTTGTGTATTGTATGGCATTGTACTGTATTCCCTTTAGTCACGGCAGATTCTCAGAAATTCATGCTGCTCTTCTCAGAGAGAGCGCGGCGCCACTAACCTAGTGGGCATCCTCCCTTTTTAACAGGGGATTTTTCTATCAGCAGTTGTTTTTCTCTTTCTACTGAGTTTTGCCAATACAAGTATACTCTTATTGTCAATGGCTTCTCTTCCATGCACTAAGTGTTGCACACTGGACGTATTTACCACCGCACCGGAAACTGGCACACAGATCATCCATCACTCAGGGCCTAGTACATTGGACAACAGCCCGGCTGCAGACGGGGAATCGAACTGGCGACTTGTCCCTTTCCTGACAGGTGCGTTACCAGTAGACTACCGATCCATATTGCGATAGTAGTATGACTGTGTCGATAATATAGGAGGCTGCTGACAGAATGCGTCAGCAGCATAGTGGTGTGTTTACCAGGCACACAACGCCCACAGTACCTGGGACCTGGTTTGATGAATGATGATCACAGTTGTACCACTACGAATGTCCGAGCTGACTAGCCTACTGATGTCCAAACCAATCCTGTTGGAAGAAATTCTCCAACTGCAGTTCATCCTCCGCTGGGTTGGGTTAAGCGATGTCAGTGCTGCCCCTCCCCCAATACAGCGTTCTGGACTGACTACAACATGATGCAAAATAAGGAGAAAAATGAATGATTAAGCATAAAACAAGCTGCCTTACTGAAAGTTCTTTCCATGAGACAATAAACCAGGCCCTGTGCTCGAACCCATGCAGAACATCTTGCCACACAATAAAACATGTTCCGCATTTCCGAAGAGTATGCCATTTGTGTGGGTGAGAAGGGATGACAAGGTGCAACGAGAAAACAAAGAAAAGGAAAACTAGAGAAAAAGGATAATCTTGTGAGTAGGTGACCACTGCACTTTCAGGCATGAATGAAATCTGTCTTGAAAAGCCAATACTTTTTATTCATGTACACACACGCACGCACGCACGCACGCACGCACTCACGCGCGCGCGCCACACACACACACACACACACACCCCACACACACACACACACACACACACACACACTCTCTCTCTCTCTCTCTCTCTCTCTCTCTTTCTTTCTCTCTCTGTCCCTCTCCCCTTGTTGTCGTTGCTGCTTTTGTTTTGCTCTTGGTTTCTTTTGCTATTTTCTGGGTTTTTTCTGTGTTTTCTGTTTTGCTTTCTCTCTTACTTGTTGTTACTCTCTCTCTCTCTCTCTCTCTCTCTCTCTCTCTCTCTCTCTCTCTCTCTCTCTCTCCTCTCTCTCTCTCTCTCTCCCCCCCGGTGATTTTTGTGGGGATTTTTGTGTAGATATTTTTTTCCGGTTTACTGTGTGAGTGTATTGCTATGGGCTTTATTTTATTTTATTATTATATATATCCTTAAGGGCGGGGACTGGATGTAAACAAGCACATGGGTGCTTATTCACTATCCTCGAAATAAAAGAATTTGTCATTGTCATTTTCTCTCTCTCTCTCTCTCTCTCTCTCTCTCTCTCTCTCTCTCTCTCTCCCTCAGAGTCTATAGGTTATAAAACAAATGGTACAAGCTCTTCATCCATTGAAGCTGACTGTTTAGGTAAATCTCTACATTGTGCAAATATGTGACTGCAAGCTAAAGTAGGCCATTGGCTCATATCTGTATGTAATTGTGCATCAACCATAATTGTGTCAAAATGACTTTTTCTCATAGATAGGAAGAAAAGAAATGCCTATAGCACATGCCAAGAAAGAATGATGTCATTCTGTTCACAAGAAGGACATGGATATAACCACAGCCACCATTGATTTTACACTCTGAGCTCTCATTCTCTACAAAAGGGAAAGTAGCAAATTTGATGCAAAATCTTCAGTGGTACCCCCAGGGTTTACAGGACTAGGGGATAGTTGAAGGTGTGACAAAATCTTTTTTTTATTTCGAGGATAATGAATGTACTTTTTTACATGCAGTCCCGGCCCATAGGGATATATCTCAATAATAAACCCAATACTCATACACTCACAGTTAAAACAAAGGAAAAAACCCCAAAACAAACAAAGAAACAAACAAAGAAAAAATAACAACTGAAGACCAACCCCCCCCACCCCACAAAAAAACACCCCCCCAACAACAACAACACCAAAACCAAAGACAAAAGAAAAAGAAAAACAAACAAACAACAAAAAAACAGAAAATCAAATATGCACATTAAAGATCCCATCACAATGCAAAATCTTGCCATTGGTGAAGCACAGAGCTCTAGCTGTAACTCTAGCTCTACCCCCCCCCAAAAAAAAAACAAAACAAAACCAACAACAACAAAAAAACCCAACAATCCAACAACAGCAACAAATAAAACAAAACCAAACAAACCAAAAACAAACATACAAACCAACAACAACAAAAAGAAAAAGAAAAGAAATATATTCTTTGTACAGATGTAAAATTGTCTACTGACATGTGAAACACAACAGAACATGTAAGGTCCTTAAGTAATACATGACATCACAAAAAATACAGTTTTGTGCTTTTTTTTAAATCATAAGAGACACTTTTCATAAAACTTTTTTTGGGGGATGGATTACAACTTACAGGACACAACTGACTCAAGACAAGGAACAGGCAGGATACAAGACAGGAAAGATTAAGAAACAAAGCATTAAGACTTTATACCATTTTGGACAAAGACATGATGCAGGCTAATGAAACCTCACAAGACACAACCATGACAAAGAGACAAAAAGGCCTGCAAGCTAGGTCACAGTACATTGCATCAGGACAAAGGAACACACACACACACACACACACACACACACACACACACACACACGCATGCATGCACGCACACACACCACACACACACACACACTCACAAAGGTACCTTCTTTCTGGCCTTCTTGGTTTCATTCTCAGCCTCTGCCATGGACTTCTCCACCATGTTGTGTTGGCTGATCATCACTGACTGCACCACCTTGAACACCTGTTTCACATTACTCAGATCTGATTCGCTTTCCACATCCGCCTGAAAACATGATAGTCATTCTCCTCTTATCAAATCATTGGGTTAAACATTTAAAAAAAAATCAAAATGAGTGATGAAGAGTAGTGATGCCTTTGATTTCAAACAATACACAATAAAATAATTTTAAAGAAAAGAAACAGTTCTCAAAAACACAGAAAAAGTTAAAACACCATTTTAAGTTCTTCATCAGACATTTAGACAGCAACCATTGTTGTCTGTCATATGAGCAAAAATGTGTTGCGCTGCCATTAAATGCCTGACAAGTCAGGTCCAGTACATCTAGCGTGAGAGAGAACTGTTATTTTTGTTAGGTCTTTTTGGGAAAAAGGCATGAAAATGGACCAAGAAGGCATAAAAAAGACAAGAAAGAGGTGACATGGAGAGAAAAGAGGGAATTCCTAGCACAGAATTTCCAGAAGGTGGAGATGCTATTTATACTGACAGCTCCCTGGCAACCTCACGGGGAAGATTTAAAGTTCAAAACTGCATTAGACACAACAACACATACACAGTGTGACATTCACTTGTACAATCAACAAAAGTAGGTGATACATATTCTCACACACCTTTCAACCACATAGAAACAGTACTGCACCATGTCTTCAAAATGTTACACATGACACAATAAAACAACTTATTTCATTACACTGCACTATCATCACATCTGTTGAAGCACTTTGAAAAGTCATGCCAAATTCCTTATCTGGACACAGATGGTGGTTTTTCCCCCCTAAACTACATGAAAGAGAGAGAGAGAGAGAGTAAAAGAGAGAAGAGAGAGGGGAGAGAGAGAGAGAGAGAGGAGAGAGAGAGAGAGAGAGAGAGAGAGAGAGAGAGAGACTTTCCATTCCATGCTCATTACCTCTCTCAGACTTTATAAGTTTGGCTTTATTGGTTTTTTTTTCCCTTTTTTTTTTTTGTTTTGGTTTTTTTTGGTTTGTTTTTCTTCTTTTTTCTTTTCTCCTTTTTTTTGTTTTTTGTTGGTTTTAGTTGTTGTTTTTCTTTTGTTTTTTTTGTTGTTTGTTTGTTGTTGTTGTTTTTGGGGGGGTTTGTTTTTGGGTTCTCTTTTCTTTCTTTCTTTGTTTTTTTGTTTTTTTTAAAAGTTTTTTTCCCCTTTGTTTCACTTTTTGGAGTTTTGTATTGGGTTTTTTTCAAGTGTATCCTACAGGTGGGGCCCCGGATGTAAAAAACACTGGGGCTTATTCTTATCCGAAAAAGAAGAATTTGTCATGTCATTGCTCAGATGTTTCCCCCTCTCAGCATGTTTAGAAGCTGTCGATCCTCCTTGCTCCCCCTCAGGTTGGCCTGGCTGGTTGCCATCAGGGAAACCCCTTTCCCACGGGGGCCCCTTCCTGCTCCCTTCTTTTTCACTTTCCTTTTCCCTTTTTCTTCTGCAGGCAAGCCCCCCCAAAATGATATAGGGGGTACCCCAATAAAATAAATTTAGATCCCCCCAAAATTCAGTGGGTAGTAAAAAAATTCAAATTTAAAACATAAAATGACATGATATTTTTTTTCTAAAATCAAAACCATGCATTTCCCCATTTGTGGCATAAAAAGTGCAAAACAAAAAAAAAGTATATATGAAATGAATCCCATTTTTCATGTCTGTATTAAGTTTTAAATTTTTTTAAAAACATGCAGGGTTCTGTTTTAAAGGTTCACACTCCACTGGTTATAAAAGAATTAATATACAGTTAATAAAAGCATAGATTTTTTTGTGATGAAAATTGGAATTTTGTGTACATGAATTTTAATGAAAAAAATAGCTGCTAAAAATGCTGATCCAGACGCTCATTATTTTTTTAATACCCCCCAATGCATTTCATTCAGTTTTTTGTTTTGTGCTTTCTGTTGTGATGCCCAAAAATACTTGACTCACTCCCCCTTTAAACCAATTTTCCCCACCCCCTTTCTTACTCCCCTTTCCCCACACAAAACAAATTATCTAGGATCAATTTGGGGGTTTTAAATTAACCCCCTCCCTTTTAAAATCTGAAGGATTTTGATAAAACAAAATCTCATTTAAAAGATTGAAACGAAACAGGGCTTGTAAAAATTTACCTAACGGATCTTACAGTGCCCCAAAAAGTTTTGCACATGCAAAGAGGTCTAAACCCAAGCTTTCGGTCACTTCACTTTTAAAAGAAAAACTAAAAAATACTGTACTCTTATAGAAAAAGTAAAAAAATGAGCTTTCCGAATTGTTTCAAGAAAACTCTCAGGCAGTTCCCTCTTGTCATCTCTTATAGATAATACCCCCTTAATTAAATCAACAAAAAAGGAAAAACCTGAATGTCGAGGCAATACATACACGATTGACACCGTTTGTTGATACAGTTGTTAGGCTACTTTGAAAACGTCCGCCATTTTTATACCAAGGGGGTTTTCCTAAGAAAACATCAACACGCGGCACGAAATACAGCGTGAGAGTTTCTAAACAAAAAAAAAGACAATGTAAAATGAGCCCCTTGTACAAAGGAGTAGTACATTTTCATCTTCTGATTCGCTCTATGTTATTTATTGACAAGTTGAGGGGAAAAATGGAAATTTTGACTATGCGATTGCGAAAAGAAAAAGAGGGAAAAAATGGGGGGAAAAAAAAAAATTTGTTTTTTTTCCCAAAAAGGGGGTGGGTTTAAGGAAAAGGAAGGAAGTAAAAAAGGGGGGGGCCATTTCTGTGTTGTTAATGGAAAAAAATTTTTTGTTTTTGGGGTGGAAAAAAAAAAGTTTAAAAAAAGGAAAAAGGGGGGAAAGGGGGGGGGGGATGGAAGGTGAAGGGTTTTTTTTTTTTTTTTAAAAAATTGAATCCCAGTCCCCCCTGAAGGGGAAAAAAAAAAGTTGAAAGGTTAAAATTTTCAAGAAAATTGTTAAACCAATTCAAATCAAGGGTTTTTCAAATTTAAATAATTTATAAAGCCATTAAACCCCACCTGTTCATAAAATTTAAAAAAGGGCCTAGAATTTTCAGTATTAAACAGGCAAAAAATTGGGTTTTTTAAATTTTTGAGGTTTTTTTTATAAATTTTAAAGGTAAAAAACATTTCTTTTAAATTAACAGAAACAAATTTACTTTATAAAAATTTATTTTTTAATGATGAAAAAGCATAACTTAAAATTGTTTTTTAAATTTTTTTTATTCCTGCGATGCCTTTTTTTAAATTTTTTAAACTAAAAAATTTGTTGTTGAGCTTACATGGTGAACATTAGAAGTAAAGGGTTTTTCAGGGGCCCCGCCAACTTTTTGGAAAAATTTATAAAATAAGGGGTTTTGTAGAACATTCTGAATCATTTTGGCACAATAAAAAAACCAATTTTTTTTAGCATTGAATTGGCCCCTTTTGATTTTTTAAAGGATGACTTAAAAAATGGTTATTCAATTCTATTTTTGAGGGGGATGCCCAAAAACACTGACGAATAAATTTTTAAAAAAAAAAGGCCAAATAATTTTAAGTTTTGTAACAAGTGGTGTTTTCTTTAAATGTGGAAAAATAAAAATGTTTGTGTGGGGGGGTTTGGGGGGGGTAGGGGGGGGGAAAAGTTTCAGACCGTGACGGGGTGGAAAAAAAAGAAAAAGCAAAGACGGAGAAAGGAATTACTTTGAAACATAAAAAACTTACTTTGCTTTAAAAATTTTCAACTTGCTTAAGCTATCGGGATTTCTTCAAAAAACTACACTTTTAAAAGCCCCAAAAACACGATCACATTAAAACTCAATCTAAAAGTTTGCTAGTTTTTAAATAAAAATGAACTAGTATGAAATTTTTTAATTTTGTTTAAATTTGTGGTTTATGATTCGACACAGAAAAACAAAAGTAATATAACAGACGAATTTACATTTTTTTCCACGCACCAAGGGGGATGTTTTTAAAAGAAAGTAATCGGGGATTTCCTGTCATTAAACTTTTTTTCAGAACCCGGGGTTAGGCCTAAAATCCGGAATACCGGGACCCCCTTTTCCAAACATGGATCCCTTTAAAGTTATAAAATGCTGGGAAAGGCCTTAAAAAGAGGCTTATTGCAGCAGAAAAAAGTTGGGAATTTTTTTTATGGGGGTTGGTTTTGGGGATTTGCAGTTTAAAGAATATTGTTCCATTTTTTGGCACTCACAATTTTTGCTTTTTTTAAATGAAAAATGGGCATTTACTTAAAAAAAAAATTTTGGAAATTTTCAGACCGGTTTTTTTGATTTTGCCCACCATTTTTGGGCCAAAGGTCCCTTCTAATTTGGGATACATAAATTTAATTCTTTACACAAAAAAAAAGGGGTTTTAAATCCCGATGCTTTTGGAGAAAAAAATTGGATTCTGCCATAGATTGCCCCACTTTCCCCTTGACTTTTTGTTAAGTTATTGCCCCTTTGGCCCCCCTCCCCCAATCCCCTCCCTAAAAAAAAAAACCCACTAACAAAAATAAAAAAAAAAATTAAAAGACTATATTCAAGATGGGTTTAAAATTTTTGGGATTTTTCCCAAAAATTTTGCAAATTGCCATTTAAAAGGAACATGTTTTATTTTTGTTGATTTTTAATTTTTTAGCTTTTGAAACAAAATGGGGGCAGGGGCCATAGAAAAAAGCCCACACCCTGATTTTGGACCAGTGGTCCCCTTGTCACCTCCCCCCTACCCCCGGGGCTTTCACCGGGAAACAACAAACTATGTAAACCAAACAGTTTAAAAAATTATTAAGTTTTTTGGTGTTTCCAACCCTCCTTTATTAGTTCTCGGAAGGACTTTTGGGGGGAAAGGGGATGGCACTGTTTTGTTAATGAGAAAAATCCTCTTGAACAAATTTCCCCGGGTCAGCAAATCACGGGGGCATCCCATAAACCACTGTCCCACCCCCCCCCCCCCCCCCCCCTTTAAGTTAAAACGGGGGGAAATGGGGGAAATGAACTGGTTGAAAGCAGGTTTTGAGCCTCGTCCCCCAAGATCTTGGTTTTTGGGGATCCTTTATTTTTAAAACTTTGAATAAAGCGCACGACCCAAAGAGGCCGACAAAACGACGCACGCACGACGCACAACAACCACCACCCCCCCCCCCACCCCCCCCCCACACCTTTTTTTTCCCCCGAAAAGCAGGGGGGGGGGGGAAAATGGAGCCTTGGGGGTTTTTGATTTTACCCCGGGGCCCCCCCAAAGAAATTTTTATTTTTTGTGGGTTTTGAATTTTTTTTTTTTTCCTCCCCTTTGGGGAAACGGGGGCTAAAAAACGAGGTTTAACAAAAAAACAAAAAAAACCCCTTTTTCCGGGTGGTATAAGGGGCAAGGTGGTTATTTTTTTTTTAATTTTTTTTTTTTTTTTTCTGCCTTGGGGGGTTTGGGGGCCCCAAGGCACGGTGGGGGTAGGGGGGATTCCCTTTTTTTTTTTTTTTTTTTTCCCCCCCCCCCCCCCCCCGGGCCCCCCCCCCCCCCCCCCCCTTTCCCTTTTCCTAAAAAAAAAGGGTTTTGCCCCCCCCTTTTTGTTATTGGGACTTTTTGGGGTAGGGTTAGGTTGGGTTTAAGGTTTATTTTAAACTGACCTAATGGGGGTCGGCGGGAAATTTTCGTGTGGGGTAGGTATAGCAATGAAAAACTTTAAAATAAATCCTTTTAATTTTCCCCCGGGTTTCTCTAAAAAACGTTTTTTTAACTAAATCCCTCTCCCTTTTTCGGCTTACCTTATTTTTTTCTTCTTTCTTTTTTTTTTTAAAAAATTTCTTGTTTTTTTTCCTTTATATGGGCCTTTTTTAACCTTGGGGAGGGCGGGTTTTTTGAGACGTGAAAAATTGATATCTGGTTTTAACTAATGAGATTTTTTGAACTTGTCTGCTTTTAACCTGGAGTTCATGTTTATTCCATTATCCCGAAAACCCCAAAAAGCATTGAGGTTTTTTAATTGTTGTTTAAAAAGTTTCAGCGCATATAAATTCCATAATTTTATTATTATTATTATTATTATTTTTTTAAGGGCGCCAGAAGATTGGGTAAAATCTTCTCGATCATGATTTTTGATGGAAAAAAAAAAATAGTGTTCGAAATGAGAGAAAGGGGGGTTGAACGTGTAGCCAACGGGATGATCAAACAAGCGCCTCTCCCCCCCCTTGGTTTAATAGGTACTGCGGCAGAGCAGCTGTCTTAAAAAGTTGGAATAGTTTCGTCGAGTTTTAGTAACCACAACCAAAAAAAAATGTGAGACAAAGGGAAAAAGAATGAATGAAGGTAACCCCCCCCCCCAAAAAAAAAAAAAAAAAAAAAAAAAAAAAACGAGAGGGGGTTGGGTGTGTTAGAACCCTCACAGTTTTAGGACTGAGTTGTTGCAGCCTAGGCCTATTTTCCCACTCAAAGCCATATTTTTGACGGTATTTCTAATGCTTATTTAATTTGTTTACTTTTGTTTCTGTCACCTATGAAGTGATTTTGATCATTCCCCCTTCTTTTCCCCCTCAAAATCACAAAACCGTCAAAAGAAAAAATATATTACTTTCCCCAAACTTTTAAAACCCTTTAAAATTCATACCTTCTCTTCACAAATTCCCAACGTTTTCCCAAACCTTGATCACATGACCTTCTGAAAAAATAACATCTTCTCCCAATTGCTTTATGAGCATGTACCTCACTACCATTCCTACGACGACCCTGTTGCCCATGGTAACCCAAGACTCTTTATAGCAAGGCAAACACGGCAACTAGAAGGGAGTGGGGGAAAACAAAAAAACCCAATCAACAAACAGCTTTCCCAAAAAAAAAATAAACAAAATCAAACTCTTATCCATTCAGCAAGACAGAAAAACTACTCTTTCCCCGTTCTCTGCGCTACACCAAAAATCTTTTCCCCTCACCTCAAATCTCCTTGGGGCTTCAAAACAACTCCTCTGCCTACCCCCACGCCGTCTGAACTTCCATCCATCTTTTTTGCCTTCTTTCAGCCCCAATCCACAACATACGCTCCGACTGGATCAATCAATTCCGCCTGCACCTCCTTATCCCCCGTTCACCGGGGTCCTCTCTTTTCCCTTTTTATCCTACAAATGAAAAAGAAATAGCAATTTGAAGGAAATGACATAAAAACATGCGACCCTTTATCCATCCGCCCGTTTTCCACAAGCCTTCCACTACTTGTATATTACACTAAATGTAAACTCATTCTTGTGTCAGGAAATTTTCCACCAGCCTTAAAAGCAATAGTCCACCTCTACTAAAAAGCCGACCTGACCCCAACATTTGAAGAATTATAGCCTGCTCAAACTTACTGTTTGTCTCTAAAGTACTAGAAAAAGTTTTCTTAACGCTAAAAAAGTCACCTTTTATTCCAATGTCCCTTCCCCCTTTTCAATCTGCCTATGCCCCAAACCCCAGCCCGAAACCCCCCTGTCCACACTTAAGATACACTTTACTTGCTTTGAGGAGGAAAAAAACCCCTCCTCACTCTTTTTGACTTACGCAGCCTTCCACACTAAGAGTCCTCAATTCTTTTTTCTCGCCTCCCAAAAAACGTTTGGTATTAATGGCGCGCCTCACCCCTTTTTACTTCATACCTCACAGACAGATTTTCCGAAAATTTTTAAAAAAATTCAATTAAAACCCCGTCAAAAAGGAAAGTGGAGTCCCACGGGTTTTAGTCCTGGGCCCCCGTTCTCTTTACTCTCTACACTGCTCCCTTCCCAAAATTAAAAAAAAACCACCTATTTTCATAATTTTTGCCAAAGATACCAGTTCCGTGCAGTGATTTTTTGTGAAAACTTGCCTTCCCCCCTTACAAAAGTCCTACTGCCCCTTTAAGCATTCAAAATGGATGTCGAACAAGTTACAACTTTTTGCCCATAAAAACCCAAGCCTGTCAACATAAAATTTCCTCCATCACAACAACATCAAAAGAATTTGGCAATACGTCGTTTTTGTCCCAACTCTGTGAAGTATTTTTATTCTTGACAACACATCTCTATGAAAAAATTTTTCACCCAGACCTGCCTGCCTTGCTACTATCAAATTCGGGGGGATAATCGCGATTTGCAAGTATCTGTCCACTGATGCAATTCCCAAATGTACATCTCTCATTCCCTTTAGACTCTGTAATTCTTTTTGGTTGTCCTCCCATATCCATCCACTTCTTTAACGCAACAAAACGTGCAGCTGACTGGTTAAAAAAAAAAAAACTGAACAATCCTTCCCCTTTTGCGATGTCTCACTGGGTGCCTGCCTCAAAAAAGAATAAAGTCAATACCTCTGTTTCAAATGTCCACCAAAACGCCATGACTTTTTAACTGTCTTACCCGTACATCCTCCCTTTCCCCTTTGTTCGCGCAATAATTTTGCTTTTGAACACCCAGATTAAAAAATCCCTTTTGGGTGAGCATAAACCCAGGCCCCATGTGCGAACGCAAGGAACATCTTGCGCACACTTAAATCCTGTTCCGCTTTTCGAAAGAGTGCCATTGTGGCCCGGGGGAAAAAATGACAACTTTACAAAACCCTACACAGGGGATGGATGTATAAAACACGCAGTGTTATTCCATTTTCCTAATGTAAAAGAATAAACAAAAAAATAAAAAAATAACCACCCTTGGTGTAGCTATTTTTCCGTTTTGGCCATTCACTGGAATGCCCCCCTCTTTCACTTGTCAAAAACCTTCACTTGATACATTAAAATCCGCCCCCAAAACACATTTTTTCCCACCGACACTTTAAAATCCTTTTCTCCCAAGTGTGTTCGCGGGGGGGGGGGGGGGGGGGGGGGGGGGTTTTTACACGTGCTGTGCATAAATTTGAAAAAGTTATTTTAAATTTGAGGGAAAGTTCAAATTTTAGTGCAATGGCTTTCCCTTTCTTTGTTTACAAAATTCAGTGTATATAAATTTCCCAAATTTTTTATTTTTATTATTAAAACGCGAATAAGTGCCTTTTGAAAATCCCCCAAAAAATCCTGCAAATCTTCGCTGATTGGTCAAAAAAAGTCCCCCCGTAGTGCGTAGTTATCCCCCCCTTTTCCCGGGGGAACACGCTCAGCCCAGGTTGAGAGAGGGGGTCGGTGCAACACTTGGGGCTGCCCAGTTACGCTCACTCATGTTACTTCCCTCTTTGTGTTTAACTTTCCAAGATACATGCCCTGCTGTCCCCGAGCTTTGGGTTTTGGACATGACCTTAACTTATTTGTAAGGTTTTTTTGTCTATAGACCTTAACTTTTTTGGTAAGGTTCTCCTTTTTTTTTTACATGCCTCCCCCGTCTAAAAATTTTTAATTTTGCATGCCACTCACCAGCCCGATGGCAATAAAAAGGGGCCCCTGTCTTTTAATTTCAAAAAAAGCCGGTCTTTTCGAATAGTCGTCATTAATGAACTTTGTTTTTGGTTTTTAACGTGTGAAAACACCTACAAATATGAAAACTCGCCCGTTAAAAAATTTTTCAACTTATAGAGTCGAAAAATCGGGTTTTTTTTCCCAAGCCATGCACGGTGTACGGCACACCAAACAAAATAAAGAGAAACATAAAAAATGCAAATGGCTGTGTTAAACGGGGGTTCTTGTAACTCAAAGTCTAGATAACCATCCTTTTTTTTTTAAAGTACAGGGCTTTTTTTTGTTGCCCGCACAAAAATGAAGTGGATAAAAAAATGTCATTATATTTTTTTGGCAGGAAGAAATTTAAATTTCTTAAATATTATAATTTTTTTGTTCCCTGTAAGGAGTTTTTGCTCAACTTTGGGTTCCCGGGACGTTTTCAGAAATGTGAAGGCGTGGCTAGGGCAAATTGAACCGGCAGGCCTGCCCCTTCCCCGGGGGGCCAACAGAGATGGGGGTTCTGGTCATCCCGGCCACAGGCCTAGTGGCTATACATAATCTTTTTTTTGGGCTGCAAAATGTTTTGAGAGCATAATTATGTTTGGTAAAAACCCCGAAAAAGGGTGGAATGT
Source organism: Rapana venosa (assembly GCA_028751875.1). NCBI lineage: Eukaryota > Metazoa > Mollusca > Gastropoda > Neogastropoda > Muricidae > Rapana > Rapana venosa. The sequence continues at coordinate 98,877,143 of CM054135.1, read as the reverse complement.
ATTTCTCTTTTTCTTTTTCTTCTTCTTTTTTCATCTTCCCCGGTGCCCCTTTGGGGTCGCGGGGGGAACGCGTCTGTCTGCAGCTGGCGGGAGGCTTTATGTAGTGAAAAGGGAGGGGGTTGCGGGGTCAGCCCCGGAGTCGCTCCATCGAGATCTCCTTGGTTCCTTGGCTTTCCGCCATTGTATTTGGTGGTATGCCGAGGGTGGTTGGTTGGGCGGCATTTAGTGGGGGACCCAAACCCCCTGCTTTTTTGTTTGATATGGTGGAGAATTGGGGTTGTCCCACCTGTCTCTGAACCCATTTTTAAACTTGTCGCGTCTGGTTTGTTGACAGCTTTTTTTCAGGGAGCGCTTTCACATGCCAAATTTTTTTCTCAAAGGGTTTGTTAGGGGCCCCTGTCTGACAGGTATGTAGTGTTGGAACGAGATGGGGTTGAGAGTTTTGCCTTGGTGCTATTGGGGTGTGGGAAAGTTTTTAACTGATGCGTTTGCTTTCTGGGATCTTGTTTCTTTCCGTCCAATTTTCCATCTTAGTGAAAAGGTGCCAAGGTATTTAAATTCTTTTTGGGCTGTTTCAGCTGGGTGCCGTTGATGTTTTGTCCCCCCTTTCTGGATTTCTGCTGACAGACATAAATTCTGTTTTTGGGGGTTTTGATCTTTTTCATACCTCTCGCAGCTTGTGTTGAGTTGGCTGTGTGACTTGAAGAGTGCTTTTTTTGATTTACGGGGCCCGGGCGTCAGCAAAATAATAGTTGTTTAGGGCCTCAAGATCGGTTTGGGTTCCTTTGGTTTTGGTCATGTAGATCCGAAAAAGAAGGGGGGAGGACGCAGCCTTTGGGACCCTGATGTAAAACCCGGGAACCCGTCGGATGTTCCATGGGTGTTCGGGGCTGCGCTCTACTGTTGGCATGAGCTCTGGTTTTCAAGCAATGCCCCTTCAGTCACTGCTCCAGGACTTCAGAGCTTGTCTTGTTTACTTGGTCGAAAGTTTTTCTTGATCAACGAAAAACGTAGCGGGTTTTGGTTTTTATTCGATGGCTCTTCACAAGCTGTCGAGTGCGAAATGGATTGTGCACCTTTTTTTCCCCAAAGCCAAAGGGGATTGCCTGGTGTTTTCTTGGCCTTGTGCGCTGTTCCAGAAATTTTGCAACATTTTCCCCACATGGGTGAGAAGGAAATTCCTCTGTAGGTGTGCAGTTCTCTTGTGCCCTTCTTTTTTCCAAATTGGCATTTGATTTTGCCGTCCTTTGGATTTTTTCCTTTTCCCTGCTTTTGGAGATGAGGTGGCCCCTTAAAATCCCCTTTTTTCCCCATGCAAGGTGGTTTAGTTTTTATGCCGTCACCCTGCCGCTTTGCCTTTGGGTGGTCTTAATTGTTTTTTTTTTTTTTAGTTAAAAGGGTTTTGGGGGTTTTAACGGTCTTATAGCGTGTGAGAAGAGAGCTGGAATTGTACTCCAATGGGTTTTTAAAAAATTTTAAAGAAATCTTCCCATCGTTTCAGAATTTTCTTCTTTGTGCAGTGCCTCTCCATTTGATCATTCACTACTGTTTTTGGATTGAAGGTCTCTTACTCCTCGTCTTACACTTTTGAAAAAAAATTTTCTTGGGGAGTTCTTACAAAAATTTACTTAATTCTCTCATAATCGCCCAAGATTTTCTTTGGAGGCTCACAAAAAGATTTTAAAGCTTTTGGTTCGGTATTGGCGTGTCCTCTTCTTCTTGGTCTTGGCCCCAAACTTTTTTGCTGCTTTTTTTTTTTGAGGCTTCCTTCCCTCTTGGTCCCCAAGCTGTGTTTCCTGTTTTTACCTCCACATTTCTTTGTCCCCCATTTTTTAAATCGACGGTGAAAAAAAACCCACTCTCAACTTTTAATGATTTATCGTGAAGAGCCTCTGTTGTTTAGTTTTGGAAAGTTTCCCGTAAAAAAGCTGTGCTTTTTTTCAATTAAAAAATGGAGCAGAGAAAAGGACGGCTGAAACCTGTGCAAATGGTAACATGTTTTTTTAGAGTAATTTAACAGTCTGGGTTTTTATTTCATTTCTTTGTTTTTGTCTTAAATTGGGATATCCTGCATAAATCCCAGGATCAAGTCACCCTGGGAAGCGCCCTTCAAAGGGTTTTTTCCCCCCTTGAATTAAGTTAAACTCAACTCCCCCCCCAAAATTTCCCTTGATGAAAAACTAGTCACTTAAAAAGAGGTCCCGTGTGTGAAATACATGAAAAATGCCTTTTGGGACCTGTTAAACCCCTTCCCCTTAGAAAAGTAGGTCCGTTTGCTGGGGAATGGACAAATCAGTAAATTTTATTCCAAATGGGAATTGAATAAGCAATGCTTTGTTTTTTATCAAGCCCCCAAATTTGAACAAATTTTTTTAGGATAATATGAAGAGACAAAGAACGTATCTTGTCTAAACAATAAACCCTAAATGAAATCTTGTCATTTCTGTACCATTACTTGTTTACATTGTAACCACCCACTTGACAAAAAATGCATGCACCCCGGTTTTTGACTTCATTTCCCCTAAAATTGGAAAGTGGCCATCTTTTTGGTGGGCAAAAAGGGGTCGCAAATTCTTTATTTTTCTTTTTATATATAAATATATATTATAATTTAAATA
>CM054135.1:98858315-98874025 GCA_028751875.1 Rapana venosa | reverse complement strand
AACCAAAGAAAGTTGTAATCTCTACCCCCCTCCCCCCCAAAAAAAAATTTCATCAGAACTAGAAAGAATGAACTACAAACTTGGTACAGGGAACGGATGACAAAATGTAAAAAAACTGCATACACACGGGGACTGGATGGAAAAAAACCTCTTGAGTACTTTATTCCATTATCCTCGAATAAAAGAATAGATTTTTTAAAAAAATACAGTCAAGTAACCTGCAGGTCGCTTTGTCTTTGTGTCTGTGTTGGTCTCCATCTTTCTTTCCCCTTTGTCTATAGATCTCTTTGTCTCCTGCGCTGCTGACAGGCTTTTCTGATAGTAAGTGGCCTAAGGCGGGGCAAAAGAAGAAGGACGGAAATGACCAGGGCATTGTTTTCAAGGAGGGGCTGAAAAGCAGGGAGAAGTGACTCAAGTGGACACACTTCCGCATCGCCAGTTGGTCTTTCAGCCCTAGCTTTTCTGTTGTTCTTTGTTTTTGCGGCCCCCTTGATACATGGTTGTGGTTTTCATATTTTGTCAAAAACGGTCACACGGGCAAACATCTCACGGTTGGTGAAACTCTGAGCTCTAACCCAGTAAGGCCCCCCCCCCCCCCCCCCCCCCCCAAAGAAAACAAAATCATCACAGATTGTGACTGGCAGCGTTCATATTACTCAGCCAACAATTCGTGTTCAGTCAACACCACTTTTAACACTCGTTGTATTATTACGTAAGCCTTAAGGTGATTCGAACATACCCAGCATGCACTGCTACCTAAAGAGGGATGGGCTCCTGCAGGTTCAACTTGCCCAGACACACGGCTGGAAAACTTCAGTGCAGTTCCCCAACAACTTCTTTAGGAGGTGAGAGAGAGAGAGAGAGAGAGAGAGAGGTCTTCTTTGTCAAACGCTCAGACAGCAACTATTGTTGTCTGTCATATGTATAAAGTATGTTCTTTCGAGCCAGAAGGCCCATAGAGCCGGAGCTTATCCCGGTTTCTGTAGCGTTAAGCGAACTGATGGTTTTTTCACCACCCCTGTGACAGGACGCTAGTCTGTCGCCAGATACTTCCCCAGCAGAGCTGGTACCCACTTGTACACCTGGGTGGAGTGAGGAAAATAGGAGTAAAGTGTCTTTCCCAAGGACACAACACCGAGCCGAGCGGGGATCGAACCCGCGACCTCTGGATCACGAGTTGACCGCCTAAACCACTCGACCACGGTGCCTCCGATGTTGTCTGTCATATGATGTGCCAAAATGCGTTGCGCTGCCGTCAAGCGCCTGACAAGTCAGGCCCAGCCCATCCCGCTTTGGCATGGGAGAGAATTGTTATTTTAAAAATACTTTTTGGAAGAAAGGCAGAAGAATAGACCAAGATGTCGGAAAATAGACAAGAAGGGGGTGATAGGATGAAGAGGAACAAGGCAGAAACAGAGAGGGGTAGAGACGAGGAAATTCCTAGGCACAGACTTTCCAGAAGGTGGAGATGCCGTTGCCTTTACTGACAGGTCCCCGGCATCTCCACGGGGAAAGAGAAGTGAAGTCACCACAGGCTAACCGTGTTAGGCGTACTTCCTTAACAGCTGGTTTCGCGCTGTTGGGTGTTAACAAACGTTGATAGATGAGTGGAACACGACTTACATACAATACGTGACTTTGAAAATTGTAAATGTTGTCTGCCTGGGATAATTTCTGGGCTCTTGATTGCTCTTGATGTGTGTGTGTGTGTGTGTGTGGTAGTAGTAGTAGTAGCAGTAGTAGTAGTAGTAGTAGTTCTTAAGTTTAATGTCTTTCCACAAAATTAGTTATATCAGACGGAAAGTGTTTTATTTATTTATTTATTTTATTCTCTTATATCGAGGATAATGGAATTAGCACTTATGTGCTTTTTTTTTTACATCCAGTCCCCGTGTGTATGCGGTTTGTAAATTTTGTCATCTGTTCCCACCGGCACACAATGGCCTACTCTTACGAAAAGTGGAACAGGATTTAACGTGTGCGCAAGATGTTCTGCGTGCGTTCGCACACGGGGCCTCGGTTTATAGTCTCATCCGAAGGACTTTTAGGGGAGAGTGAAGTCCGCAATGATGTTAACTCCAGGGGAAAATATCCCCTTGAACGGGAATCGAACCTGGGTCGTCAGATTGCGAGCGCAGTGTTCTGACCACTAGGCTATCCGTGTGTGTGTGTGTGTGTGTGTGTGTGTGCTCACGCGCGCGCACGCGTGCGTATGACAGACAATGACATTTTTATTTATTTATTTCGAGGATATTGGAAGAGAGAGAGAGAGAGAGAGAGAGAGAGAGAGAGAGAGAGAGAGAGAGAGAGAAGAGAGAGAGATTGGGGGGAGGGGAGCGGGATGGAGGTGGGTAGGTTGAAGGATGGAAAAAGTAAAGCTCGTAGGCCTACTTTTCAACAATCACCTCCATCTCCCTCACCCTTCCTAAGTGTGTGTGTGTGAGAGAGAGAGAGAGAGAGAGAGAGAGAGTGTGTGTGTGTAAATATATATGTTAATCTTATTATTTGTGGATGGTTGCATGCGTGTAAATGTTCTGAATGCAAGCCCTTTAATTTGTTGCTTTACAAGATTTAGGGCTATATAAATTCCACACATCATTATTATTACCAGCCGACGTAAACCCTTTATCCAAATAGTTGTAATATTCTTCATACAGTATTTCACCAGTCTCTGAATTTAGAATTCGATCTTGTCAAACAGTATCTAAAAATAGTTCAATACAGAAAGCCGGAACATGCCTATTTTTAACTTGTAATTTTTCGTGGTTAAGAAAAGATAGCTTTGCGTGAGAGGGAAAAAACCTGCCAGGAGATTAGTTTAAAATTAGCTGATGATTTAGACTCCCCTATTTTGCCCCCTTCAATGACCAAGCTGCTAAAATTAACCTTGCTACAAATAAACCAGCTGGCCAGTATAGACCACATATACTTAGCAAGTACGTCAGTGGTATAGACCTAGACTGTATATAGATTATGGCCATGAAATGCAGTTTTCACCTAAACCTATTGATCACTAAATCTGTTGTGTTTGCTGTTGTTTATGTAACTCATTAAAATAGACTTAGAGACATGGAGTGCAGTTCCTCAGTAGCCTCCCTTGTCATAGAAAGTACCCGAAGACAACAATGCCTAATTATCTGATTGGTCAGGGAGCGGTGTCTGCTACTGTCTCAATGTCAAGGACGCTAACTGTTATTATTTCTTGGTCAACATTTTTTAAACACTGTAAGTACAGGCGCGATGGGACAGCTCAGTTGTCGAGTAGGTAGGCTGTTTCATGAGAGAGAGAGAGAGAGAGAGAGAGAGAGAGAGAGAGAGAGAGAGAGAGAGAGAGAGAGAATGAATCTGTATTTTTAAAGGGTAACAGAATAAGCATGTGCATACTTTTTTTCATGGGGCCCTTGCCCTGATTAGGGACTATCAACAAAACAAAGGTAAAAATCTTACTACAACAACGACAACATGATTAAAATTTTAAAAAATATATTTAACAATACATAATCCCTAACTAACTTGAGCATTAATTTCGAGAGATACATAGATTTCTTTACATTTAAATTTTTTTTTTTATAGAAAAGAGATATGCGTTAATAAACATATAATTCTCAAATAAATAAAAAATTAACATGAAAACGGATACACTGATTATAATGAGAGAGAGAGAGAGAGAGAGAGAGAGAGAGAGAGAGAGCATTTTCAGGTTACATCAACATAAAAATAAACCAGATATCAAATTCTGTTAAAACATCCTGACTAAAACCCATTATATAAAATATATATATATATATATATATATATATATATATATATATATATATATATATATATATATATATATATATATATATCTATCTATCTGTCCCGTAGTCTGACGACCGTGGGGGCACCCTCAAAGACTCAGCAACCAGTTCCCTCCATTCTTCTCTCTGTTCTGCCTTTCTCAGGGTTTTGTTGAGTTCTAGGCCTGTCCATTCACTGATGTTATCCTCCCAGCTCTTCCTTGGTCTGCCTCTTCTTCTTCCTCCTTGGACAGTGCCTTGCAAAACTGTCTTTGTAATTCCTTGGGATCTTGTGACATGCCCATACCACTTAAGTTTACGCTTTTTCACGATCGTTAGAAGGTTCTCATAGGGTCCAATGGTTTGCTGGATTCTGTTATGCACGCTTTCGTTGCTTATGTGGTCTTTGTAGGAGATGCCAAGGAGTCTCCGAAAGCATCTCATCTCCACTGCCTGTACTCTTCTCTCCAAATCTGCAGTCAGGGTCCATGATTCACAGGCATACAGAAATATGGATATGACAAGGGAGCGCATTAGTCTGATCTTGGAGATAAGTGAGATATTCTTATCTCTCCAGATGGTGTTTAGTTTTGACAAAGCTGTTATTGTCTGTGCAGTCCTGCATACTACTTCTGGCTTGGATCCCTGGTCGGATACAATGGCTCCCAGGTACTTGAAGCTTTGAACTGTTTCCAGCTTCTGGTCATTAACCCTGATATCAGTGCTAATGCCGTTGGTGTTATTAGTCATCAGTTTGGTCTTCTCTGCACTGATTTCCATGCCGTATGTTTTGGAGGCCTTATCCAAGTGTTCTGTTAGGCTGGCAAGCTCTTTTTCTGATCCTGCTATTCCATCAATGTCATCTGCGAAGCGGAGGTTTGTGATCGTTCTGCCACCAATGCTGACTGATCCTTCATGATGTTCCAGTGCATCAGCCATGATTCTCTCAAGGAAGATGTTGAAAAGAGTGGGTGAGAGTAGACAGCCCTGCCTTACTCCAACTGTTGTTCGGAACCATTCTCCAATGTTGTTGTTGTAGTACACTGCACTGGTGGCCTCGCTGTACAGCTGTTTGATGACTCTGATCAGGTTTGCATTGATGCTGTACAAGTTCATGGTTGCCCACAAAGCTGCATGCCACACCCTGTCAAATGCCTTCTTAAAATCGATAAATACGTGGTATAGGTCTTGTTGATGTTGAAGGTACCGCTCACATAGTATTCTGAGGTTGAATATCTGTTCTGTTGTGCTGCGTCCTGCTCTGAAACCTGCTTGTTCCTCAGCAATGATGGTCTCTGCTTGTGGCTTCAGTCTATTCAATATTATCTGCAGCATAACCTTGCTTGGGTGACATATGAGGCTGATTGTGCGGTAATTATGGCATTGTTGTAGATTTCCTTTCTTGGGGAGGGTGATGATGAGTGACTGCGTCCATGGTGTTGGCCATTTTCCTGTCTGCCAGATCTTGTTGCAGATTCTTAGTAGGGCGCTAATCATGGCTTCCCCTCCAGCTTGGACCAACTCAGCTGGAATGTTGTCAGCCCCTGCTGACTTCCCCTTTTTCAGCGATCTGACTGCTGTTTCCACTTCTTCTCGGAGGATAGGGTGACTGTCTGTGTCTTTGCTTTCGGGTACATTAAGGACTTCTGGATCTCCTGCGGTTCTATAGTTATACAGGTCGGAGCAGTATTCTGTCCATCTGTTCAGAATATCCTGGTCGTCAGTGAGACACTTCCCATTTTTGTCTTGGATTGTTAAACCTTTTCTCTGTTTCGTGCTAGTCAGGTCTTTCACCAGCTGATATGCTTTCTTGCTATTGTTTTTCTTGATGTTCTCTTCAATGTCTTGGCACTGTTCACCGATCCATTTCTCTTTTGCCTCCGTCATGGACTTCCTGATTCTTTTGTTGACTGCCCTATATTGTTCTGCTCTTTCTTTTGTTTCATTTTTCTTTTTCTTCAACTCTCTACGCTTGTCGCATAGTTGTAGGATGTTAGGTGTGACCCATGGTTTTTTGACTGGTCGGCGTTTGCCAAGAAGCTCGTTTGCTGTTTCAGTCACTGCTGTATTGAAACTATTCGTCAGTGTGTCTATGTCTGAGTCTAACACAGTGAGTGCTGCAAACTTTCCACCTATCCTTGCTTGAAAAATTTCTAATACCTCTGGGTCCTTCAGCTTCTCGAGGTCAAATTTGATCCTGATGTTGTTCCGCTTGTGGATTTTCTTTAGACGTAGTCGGAAAGTCATCATCACAAGATCATGATCACTCCCTATGTCTGCCCCTGGAAAACTTCGTGTCTGTGCGATGTTAACGCTAGACTGAAACCGTCTTTTCACCATGATGTATATATATATATATATATAATCAATAAAGATATCAAGTTAAGTTACAAAATGTCGAAGAGCCTGATATAAAACAGTTTTAACAGCCCCGCCAATAACAGCATCAGTACAACAATTCGAAGTTAGGCAAATCAGTTTAAACTCACTCAGTACATTTCCAAGAGGCATGGTATATTGATTGAAGATGGAGAACACTATTGTATGCTTTTTGGACGATGATAAAATAAATCACTATAAAATGAATAAACCAAACATTTATATAAAAATAAGACATTTCAAGGAATACCAGAGAGAAGGGGGGGGGAGAGAGAGAGAGAGAGAGAGAGAGAGAGAGAGAGAGAGAGAGAGAGAGAGAGAGAGAGAGAGAGAAAATTAACGTTTTTTTTGAGGAAAAAGAGTAAGCACAATGGTGGCTTTTTTCATCCAGCCCTCAGTCCAAAAGGTAAATGAATCAACCAAACATTCAATTAAACAAACAATAGTGAAATGTCAAAGAATTAGGTAAAATGTAAACATGCATAAACAAACAGAAAAGAGATAGTTATATACACAGGACAGATATGAGAGAAAGGGAGGGAGGGAGAGAGAGAGAGAGAGAGAGAGAGAGAGAGAGAGAGAGAGAGAGAGAGAGAGATATGGAGAGAGGGGATGAATGAATGAATGAATGAATGAATGATCTTTATTTGAGAGAGAAGGGGAGGTGTGTGCAGTATTTATCATATTAGTTTATGTAGAGGATAAGACAAAAGGGAGGAAAAAAAAAGAAAGAACAGGAAGAGGACAAGAGAAGGAAGCTGAGAGAGAGAATGACAATGACAAAGTCGTTTGTTTCGAGGATAATGAATAAGCACTCATGTTCTTTTTTACATCCAGTCCCCGCCCTTAGGGATATATATATATATATATATATATATATATATATATATATATATATATGATAATACAATAAAATAAGGCCAATACACTCACACAGTAAATGGGGGAGAGAGAGACAATGACAATGACAATGACAAATTCTTTTATGTCGAGGATAATGAATAAGCACATATGTGCCTTTTTACATCCAGTCCCCGCCCGTTAGGGATACATCTTAATAATAATAGCCCAATACTTATACAGTCTCACTATAAAAACAAGGGGAAATAACCCTTTTCAAAACAGCTCCCCCCAACAACCACCCCCCCCCCCCCCCAAAGCAAGCAAATAAAAGAAAACCCTAAAATACCCACCCCCCACCCCCACCCCCCAAAAAAGCCCTAACCAAAACAAACAAACAAACAAAAGAGAAAGAAAAACCGAACCAACAGAAGAAGATAAAAGAGAAAAAACAGACAAACAACAACAACAAGAACAGCAACAGAGCCAAGAAAAATAACACAACCAAACTTAATAAGTCATAAAGATAAACATCTACACAATGTCAAATGGTACACATACTTGTTACACATAACTATAAGATATTGAAATAGGGCACTCATTAAAACTTAAGTACAGAGGCAAGTCCAATAAAGTATTGAAAATATAAAATATGAATCCTTCATCAGGATACACTATAACTATAAGCGAGACGATAAAAGGGTGAGAGAGAGACAGAGAGACGGAGAGAGTGGTGTGGTGTATTTCAGAGATATATCCAATATATAAGTTCCCAAAACGTATGCGATCCATCAACACTCATTTTAGATTACATTCGTTTCAAATTATTGTCATGATATGAAATAATTTAATACCCATACATCACACAATAAAAACAAGAAACAAAACAAAGAAGAAATCTAAACTATACAGTCATTGAGGGAGAGAGTATGAGTGAGTGAGGAGTGAGTGAGTGTGTGATGTATGTGGTGTGTGTGGTGGGTGTGTGTGGGGGGGGGGGGGGGGGGGGGGGGTTCAGGGATAATACTAAATATGTAATACTCACATTAGCACACGATCAGCACAAACACTTTTTAATTATACTCATACAAATTGAATGTCATGATAATAAAATAAGTGTAATACCCATACACTCACATAATAAAGAGGGGGAAAAAGCCAAAAAGTCATAAAAAGAACATCTACATATTGTAAGTAATAGAAACAAATTCTTTTTTTCAGGATAATGAATAAGTACTCATGTGCTTTTTTACATCCAGTCCCCGCCCGTGGGGTCACATTGAAAATGCACTCAGTACTCATATTTTCAAACAGTAGAAGCAAAGGGAAAAAACTTTTTTTTTTAAGAAAAGGAGAGAAAAAGAAAAAACGAACAAACAAACAGACAAACAAACAACCCCGGACGAGCAAACGACAAAATAAACCCAGAAACGCCCCCCCCCCTCCCCCAAAGAAAAAAAAACAAAACAAAAACAAAAACAAAAAAAAAACAGAAATTTTTTAAAAAAAACAACAACAACAAAAAAACAAACAGACAAAAGCACCCTCCCAAACAGACAAACAAAAAACAAGAAAAAACAACAAAGAAACAAATGAGAAGGAAAAGAAAAAAGAATAACTTTTTGAAAACCCAACACCGTTCCCCCCTCCACACACACACACATACATACACCAAAACAAAAAAAAAACAAACAAACAAAAAACTCAAAACAAATCAACAACAAAAAACAAAGTAACAACTACAGCAATAACAACAGAGAGAGAGAGAGAGAGAGAGAGAGAAGAGAGAGAGAGAGAGAGAGAGAGAGAAAAAAACTTATAGATCATAAAATTGAACACAGGGTGTGTGTGTGTTTCAAGGATAATACTAAATATATAATTCTCAAGACAGCACAGGATCACCATCAATATTCTTTTCGAATATACTCGTACAAATTGAACGCCATGAAAAAGAAATAAGCCCAATATCGAGTGTGTGTGTGTGTTTGTGTGTGTGTGTGTTTGTGTGTGTTAAAGATTTAACGCTTTTTGTTTGTAAACAAACAAAACAAAAAGGACATAGAAAAAAATACTGAATATCATTCTCAAAACAGCACATCATCACTGTCAACACTCTTTTTCATTATACTCATTTTTTTTAAAGCTTACACTTTGCTAAACTCACTTTTTCAATAACAATGAAAATTTGAAAGAGAGAGAGGAGAGAGAGAGAGAGAGAGAGAGAGAGAGGAGGAGAGAGAGAGAGAGAGAGAGAGAGAGAGAGAGAGAGAGAGGACAACAGTCTGACATACAGACAGGTGAAGGGAAAGGGAAGGGCAGATAGGTAAGATGGAAAGGGCAGATAGGTAAGGGAGGATATGCAACTTTGTTTTTAAGGCTATGGACTGTGGTTTGTTATTGTTGATGTATCAAGTGAGTTGATAATTGAGTTTTGTAGATTGTTATTGATTGATGTTGTTTAACTGAATCTGGAAGGGAGTTCCACAGCATAGGGCCTGAGTAAAGTAGACTAGATTTGAATAAGTCTATTCTCGGTATAGGGACACTGGGCTTTATAGTATTTCTGGATTGGTTTAGGGGGAATTTGTCTTTTAAGTATGATGGAACGGTTCCTGTCATGATCTTGAACATCATAACTCCTTTGTTATATTTTAGTCGTTGGTGTAAGGGGAGAATATTTAATTGAGTATAGTCAGCTTCTAATAAGCTTGTCTTTTTAAAAGGACCAGTTTGAGAGCACGCTTGTACAGACTCAGTAACGGTTTCATAGTGTTTGCACTAGCAGAATCCCACAGGGTAGAAGCATAGTCTATTGAGGATTGTATATAAGATTGGAAGAATAGTTTCCTTGAATGAAAGTCAAGAAAGTGCTTGATTTTAGAAAGTTGGTATACTCTTTGAGAGATGTATTTGCATAGTTGAGATATGTGGTAGAACCAACTGAGATTTTCATCAATTGTTACCCCTAAAACCTTGTGGTGATGGGTTTGTTCAATTACTTCCTTTTTAATTTTGATGGGAGTAAGTTTGTGGGTTAAGTTTTGACGCTTTTGTCTAGTGGTAATAAGCATGCATTTTGTTTTTTGTGGGTGTATAGACATATGGTTTAGTTCGGTCCATTCAATAAGCTGATCAACACTTTTTTGTAATGCTTTTGCTAGAGAGATAGGGTTATTGTGGCTCGTATGAATAGTTGTGTCATCAGCAAATCAGAGAGAGAGAGAGAGAGAGAGAGAGATGAGAGAGAGAGAGAGAGAGAGAGAGAGAGAGAGAGAGAGAGAGAGATGAACAAATTTTTTTATTTAAGGGAGAGAGAGAGAGAGAGAGAGAGAGAGAGAGAGAGAGAGAGAGAGAGAGAGAGAGAGAGAGAGAGAGAATGACAATGACAAATTCTTTTATTTCGAGGATAATGAATAAGCACACATGTGCTTTTTTACATCCAGTCCCCGCCCGTTAGGAATACATGTTAATAATAATAACCCAATACTGATACAGTCTCACAATAAAAACAAGGGGAAAATAACCCTTTTCAAAACAGCTCCCCCCCAACAACCCCCCCCCCCAAAGCAAGCAAATAAAAGAAAACCCTAAAAATACCCACCCCCCCCACCCCCCAAAAGAGAGAGAGAGAGAGAGAGAGAGAGAGAGAGAGAGAGAGAGAGAGAGAGAGAGAGAGAGAGAGAATGACAAATTCTTTTATTTCGAGGATAATGAATAAGCAATCGTGAAAGAGAGAGAGAGAGCGCCAGTCCTGTTTTGTTTTCTATAGAACAAGAGGAATAATAATAATAATAATAATAATAAATGATGATGATGAGTTTGATAATGATGATAAAATGTCGTTCTTCTTCTTTATATGCAGAATCTTCCATATGAATTATTAGAAGGGATTTGATGAGAGACGCTGTAAGCAGTTTGCTAGTTGTTCACACTGTTTCTGTGAATAATAATCGTGTTTTTTTTCTTTTTTTCTTTTCTGAATTAACAGCTTTAAACCAATGGGAGACAAACATTGCTTTGCAGATCCTTGGCTCGATTGTTTCCCTTACCATATTGCAAGCGTGCTGCTCCGTGACGAAATGAGTGGGATTGCACCTGCCCCCCTTTCCCTTCTGCTAGCAGCAACTTTAGGCAGGGGGGGGGGGGGGGGGGGGGGGGGGGGGGTGGGGGGTAGGTTTGGTTGTCAATTTTGAGATTTCGAGTGTTTATAAAACTATAAGAATTCTCCTACCTTGTTCTCGAGTATGAAGGTGTACATTTGTTTTCTTTTGTTTGAAAAACGCCTCCTCTCCCCCTCCTTTCTTTTTTGCCTAGTTCATCCCTGAGAGAGAGAGAGAGAGAGAGACAATGACAATGACAATGACAAATTCTTTTATTTCGAGGATAATGAATAAGCACACATGTGCTTTTTTACATCCAGTCCCCGCCCGAGAAGAGAGAGGAGAGAGAGAGAGAGAGAGAGAGAGAGAGAGAGAGAGAGAGAGGAGAGAGAGAGGAGAAGAGAGAGAGAGAGAGAGAGAGAGAGGAGAGAGAGAGAGAGAGAGAGAGCTCCGAGGTTCACCAGTGATGAGATTTTGCTTCTGTGACCGTTTTTGCCCATCACGAAGGTAGGCCTAGCCGCATTTCTGCATGGACTGTTGCGGTTCTCTGTTGGCTTGTCTGCCAGCGGCATCTGTCCACTCCCTTCGGCTGTGTGCAGGGCTCTGCGGCTGGCCTGGTGCTGGGGGGGGGGAGGGGGGGGGGGGGTCTGGACGCATTGCTCCTCTCTTGCGATCTCTCCGCTGATTGCCTGTGCCGCGGGGGGTGGGCTGTAGGATCGGTGCTCTCTGTTGCAGGTGTCTCCACCGGGCGGCACCCTCCTGCCTCTGTGGGTGTCTTCGCCTGTGCACTCCTTCTCGTTCCCTCCGCTCTGCTGCGGGTGCCTTGTGCTTGCGGGTGCCTGGATTCGGCTGGTCCACCGTTGGTCGTCGCTCTTTCTCTGTTTCTGGACCATCCGTCTGGAACGGCCTTCCTCTCTCTCTTCGACAGAGGCCCGCATGTGGCACATTTGGATCCAGCCTCGGGACATGTTTGTTAGGGGTCTGGCTTTTTCCTCTTTTCGTCTCAGGACGCTCTGCCTTCGGCGGCGGGGTCCCGTCGCCCTGCCGGGGCCTACAGCCTGTGTGTGTGTGTGTGTGTGTGTGTGGTGTGTGTTGTGTGTGTGTGTGTGTGTGTGTGTGTGTGGGTGTGTGTGTGAGGTGAGCGTGGTGTGTGTGTTGTGTGTGTGTGTGTGTGTGTGTGGTGTGTGTGTGAGTGAGTGTGTGTGGTGTGTGTGTGTGTGTGTGAGTGTGTGTGTGTGTGTGTGAGTGAGTGTGTGTGTTGAGTGTGTGTAGTGTGTTGTGTGTGTGAGTGTGTGTGTGTGTGAGTGGTGTGTGTGTTGTGAGTTGTTGTGTTGTGAGAATGAGTGTGTGTGTGTGTGTATGTGTGTGTGCGTGTGTGTGTTTTTTATGTGTGTGTGTGTGTATAGGTGCGTACATTTGAATTTTGTTTAAGCTTTTGATAGTTATTGGCTGCATGACTCTGTAAGAATATGTTGAATGCAAGCGCTCTGATTTGTCTTTGCAAGATATAGCGCTATACAAAATCCATTTATTATTATTATTATTATTAATATTATTATTATTATTTCGACTTCGGGGATAAATTTGCATTAAAAAAAACCCTACCCTAAGAAGCAAAATTCGTCAATTTCTCATTGACAGTCATTTTCTTGAGCTTAGCATTTCAGTTTGTAATAAGTGTTCATTTAATTGTCCGATTTTTCATCTGTAAGGTTTTTAAAAAATATATTTTTAAAAACACCCACTGAATTGCTTTTTACACATTTTTTGCCCACTGCAGATTAATAATGTGTTAACTATCAAACACTGACCTCCCGTACAAGAGAAGTCCTTGTGTAGTGGAGGGTCACGGCAGGTGATCAATCAATCACCTCCAAGCTTGTGTGACCCAGGGGAAAAGCTTTGCTAGTTCATGATGTGACATATGGAAACTTCTCATCCAGTCTGTGAGAGCAATCTCACGGTAATTCTCAGGTGGGTGAGTGGGCCAGAGAGTATCATGTTATTCTGGGAAGCCCCTAGGGTGTGGGGGACGGGATAGCTCAGTGGTCGGAGCACTCGCTTTCCCCCAGCCAAGTTAAGCAGCGTCGAGTGTGGTTACCAGTTGGATGGGTGACCGTTTGCGCGCCTTGGCTTCAGTACAGTTCCCCCAGCTGTAAATGGGTACCTGCCCTCTTTAGGGTCAGGGAAGGTAAAGCAGCGAGGGTGAGGAGATGGGCGCCGCCCTCAATATGCTGGCCCTAGAGAAGTGAGGTCTCTGACGCCTCGCTCCCCTACGACCTTAATATAGGTTATGGGACTCCTCCTCCCCTAGGGTGTTAGGCACGCGAAAGCACACTCGCGCGCACGCATGCGTATGTTTACACACAAAGTTGTGGTTTTTTTTAACCAGCCAGCCCAAAAGATCAATTCAGGGTTCCTTGAGAGAGAGAGAGAGAGAGAGAGAGAGAGAGAGAGAGGAGGGGGAGGGGGGGGGGGGGGGGGGGGTGAGGAGAGAGAGGGGAGAGAGAGAGAGAGGAGAGGAGAGAGAGAGAGAGATGATGATGTATGATGATGATGATCTTATTTCCAAGGGTCACAGATAAGCATGGACATACTTTCTCCTCTTCTTCGTTCGGCCCTTGCCCTGAATAGGGACTACAACCTGGCAAACTAAAGGAAAAATTACAAAAAATCAGGAGAGATAGAGGGAGAGAGAGGGAGAGAGAGAGGGAGAGAGAGGGGGGGGGGGAGGGAGAAAAAAAGACAGGCAGATAGAAGAAAGGTATTATTGACCATTAAGAGAGAGAGAGAGAAGAGAGAGAGAGAGAGGAGGAGAGAGAGAGAGAGAGAGAGAGAGATAGAGACAGACAAAGACAGACAGACAGACAGACAGACAGGCAGACAGTGAGGTGTAGGTTGATAAAAAACAACCCAGTGCCTCTTATCCAAAAGATCGGTACTTTTCTCCGACATGGAGCCTACCGTCTTCAGTCTGATCGTTAGCTCCCAGACTATTTCCATACAGTCATACACCCCTCATTCCCCCCCCCCCCCCCTCCCCTCCGCTTCTTTGGTCAATGGCGAAGTATGACAAATGTCATATTTTTATGCCCGCTGTCATGAGTCCTTGTTTTGACTCGCAGTTATAAATCGTTCAGGTCTGTCTCTTTCTTTCCCTTCAGATTTTCTTTTTCTTTCTTTTTTGGTCTCAAGGATTGATGACGAAGTAGGTTATGATGATGAAAGATGAGTGTGTGAGTGAGTGAGTGAGTGAGTGTGTGTGTGTGTGTGTGTGTGTGTGCGTGCGTGCGTGCGTGTGTGTTGTGATGTAGTGTGTGTGTGTGTGTATTTATTTATTCTTTTATTTCGAAGATAATGGAATAAGCATTTATGTGCTTTTTACACCTAGTCCCCTTGTGTATGCAGTTTTTGTAAATTGTCAATCCCCCTACCGGCACACAATGGCCTACTCGTGTATGTGTGTGTGTGTGTGTGTGTGTTGTGTGTGTGTGTGTGTGTGTGTGTGAATGTGGTGTGTGTGTGATCGCGCCTCGCGCGCGCGCGTGTGTGTTTAGTGTGTGTTCTTGGTTCTTCGATTTAACGTCATTTCACTATAAGTGGTATTAGACGAAGGGAAACAGAAATGCAAAAGAAAAACAGATGCATGTGTATGACTGAAAGTTGGTGTTTTGTCACCTGTAGTGTGTGTGTGTGTGTGTGTGTGTGTGTGCGTGCGCGCGCGCGCGTGCGCGCGATGAGTATGTGTGTGTGCCCATGTGCGTATGTATATACTCACATCTGTGTAAGCATGTGTATGTGTTATAGCACACATAAACAACGGTAAAGTGCACGCACATCATGTGAATACACAAAATAATGCATTCACATCGACATTTAGATTAACATAGGCATGCAGAAAGAAACACAATATTATATAAAAATGTGCACACACACATACTACTACTAATAATAATTAGAGAGAGAGAGACAGAGAGAGACAGACTGACAGACAGGCAGGCAGACAGACAGACAGACAGACAGACTGACAGACAGGCAGGCAGGCAGGCAGGCAGACAGAGACAGACAGGCAGACAGAGACAGACAGAGAGATTGGTCATATACACGCATTTCTACAAAACAAAAGACGCGTGTCTTGGCAGTCATTCTTCAACAGGGTGTTTAATTTTGAAACATCTCCATCTGGACTCGCAGGGACACCGCTCTCCTACCCACACTTGGCACTGTTCTCCCCCGCGCAGGAGTCGGATGCGCTGGGCCTGACTTGTCAGGCGCTTAGCCCTATGGAGGTGCGACATCTTCGCTGCTGTGACAGACAACAGTAGTTGCAAAGGAGACAAGTCATCGCTGATAATAATCATGGCTTCCATGAGGCAATTTTCATCAGAGATAGAACCCCCCCCCCTCCCCCCACAAAACATTGATCAATTTGGAGTGCAAACACACATACACCTGTACTCGCACACGCACGAACCCACACGCAGAGAGAGGGGGGAGGGAGGGAGGGAGAGAGAGAGGAGAGAGAGAGAGAGGAGAGAGAGAGAGAGAGATCCCCTCTCTCGTTCGTTTGTTCTCACTCATACACACACATGCACACACACACACACACCAC
>CM054135.1:98840864-98857815 GCA_028751875.1 Rapana venosa | reverse complement strand
TATCACTCCAGTTATCACAGACACACTAACATATATATTTAACCTTTGTCTTGAAAAAAACCAATTCCCCAATGCCTTCAAAACAGCTAAAGTAATCCCCATCTACAAATCTGGTGACACTTCAGACCCCTCAAACTATAGACCAATTTCCATCATATCCATCCTTTCCAAACCCTTGGAACAACATATAAACAAACACATAGTCCGTCATTTAGATACTACCAACTTAATTCATCCTAATCAGTCTGGATTTAGACAAAATCACTCATGTCATACTGCACTGATTAGCCTCGTAGACAACTGGCTATCAAACATTAATGACAATCACTTTTGTGGAGTACTATTTGTAGATCTCAAAAAAGCTTTTGACACAATTGACCACATACTTCTCATAAAAAAAACTAAACCTGTACCATTTCTCTACAAATACCTTACAACTGCTTGCTTCCTATCTAGAAAACAGGCAACAGTGTGTCTCAATAGGCACAACTACATCCAAATTACAAGCCATCAATTATGGAGTACCACAAGGATCCATACTAGGACCTATTCTCTTCTCACTATACATAAACGACCTCCCTCTCCACATCAAATCCAAATGCGAACTATTTGCTGATGACACAACTATTCATACGAGCCACAATAACCCTATCTCTCTAGCAAAAGCATTACAAAAAAGTGTTGATCAGCTTATTGAATGGACCGAACTAAACCATATGTCTATACACCCACAAAAAACAAAATGCATGCTTATTACCACTAGACAAAAGCGTCAAAACTTAACCCACAAACTTACTCCCATCAAAATTAAAAAGGAAGTAATTGAACAAACCCATCACCACAAGGTTTTAGGGGTAACAATTGATGAAAATCTCAGTTGGTTCTACCACATATCTCAACTATGCAAATACATGTCCCAAAGAGTATACCAACTTTCTAAAATCAAGCACTTCCTTGACTTTCATTCAAGGAAACTATTCTTCCAATCTTATATACAATCCTCAATAGACTATGCTTCTACCCTGTGGGATTCTGCTAGTGCAAACACTATGAAACCGTTACTGAGTCTGTACAGGCGTGCTCTCAAACTGGTCCTTTTAAAAAAGACAAGCTTATTAGAAGCTGACTATACTCAATTAAATATTCTCCCCTTACACCAACGACTAAAATATAACAAAGGAGTTATGATGTTCAAGATCATGACAGGAACCGTTCCATCATACTTAAAAGACAAATTCCCCCTAAACCATCCAGAAATACTATAAAGCCCAGTGTCCCTATACCGAGAATAGACTTATTCAAATCTAGTCTACTTTACTCAGGCCCTATGCTGTGGAACTCCCTTCCAGATTCAGTTAAACAACATCAATCAATACAATCTACAAAACTCAATTATCAACTCACTTGATACATCAACAATAACAAACCACAGTCCATAGCCTTAAAAACAAAGTTGCATATCCTCCCTTACCTATCTGCCCTTTCCATCTTACCTATCTGCCCTTCCCTTTCCCTTCACCTGTCTGTATGTCAGACTGTTGTCCTCTCTCTCTCTCTCTCTCTCATCCTCTCTCTCTCTCATCTCTCTCTCTCGTCTCTCTCTCTCTCTCTCTCTCCTCTCTCTCTCTCTCTCTCTCTCTCTCTCTCTCTCTCTCCTTTCAAATTTTCATTGTTATTGAAAAAGTGAGTTTAGCAAAGTGTAAGCTTTAAAAAAAATTATATTAATTCTTTTTATTAACTACACTATAGTTATAAGAAATATATCTATCATAACAACAATATGTGTTAATCTGTACGAGTATAATGAAAAAGAGTGTTGACAGTGATGATGTGCTGTTTTGAGAATGATATTCAGTATTTTTTTCTATGTCCTTTTTGTTTTGTTTGTTTACAAACAAAAAGCGTTAAATCTTTAACACACACAAACACACACACCACAAACACAACACACACACTCCCCCCGTCTCTCTCCACTCCTCTCATTTCTCCCCCCCCCATCTCTCTCTTTCTACAATGTATGGGGGGGGGTTTTAAAAAATTTTTTTTTTTTTAAAATTTTTTAAATTTTTAAATTTTAAAAAAAAGGGTTGGTTTGTATATTTTTTAAAAAAAAAATTTTGAAATTTTTTTTTTTAAAAGGGGTTTTTTTTTTTTTAAAAAAAAAAGGTTTTAAATAAAAAAAAAAAAAAAAAAAAAAAGGGGGAAAAAATTTTTTTAAAAATTTTTTTTTTTTTTTTTTTTCCCCCCCCCCCTTTTTTTTTAAAAATTTTTTTGGGGGGTTTTTAATATTTTTTGAAAATTTTTTTTGTATTGGGAAAGTTTTTTTTGGGGGGTTTTTTTTTTTTTTTAAGGGGAAAAATTTAATTTATTTTTTTCCCCAAAAAAATTTAAATTTTTGGGGGGTTTTGAAAAATAAAAATCTATTTTATTTAAAAAAAATTTTTTTTTTTTGGGGGGTGGGGGGGGGGGGGGGGGGGGGGGGTTTTTATTTTTTTTTTTTTTTTTTTTTTTTTTTTTTTAAAAAATTTTTTTTTTTTTTTTTTTTTTTTTTTTGGAAAAAATTTTAAATTTTTAAGGTTTTTTAAAATTTTTATTTTTTTTTATTTCTTTTTTTTTTTTTTTAATTTTAATTTTTTTTTTTTTTTTTTATTTTATTTTATTTTTTTTTTTGTTATTTTTTTTTTTTTTTTTTTTTTTTTTGGGGTTTTGGGGTTTTTTAAACTTTTTTTTTTTAAAAAATTTTTTTTTTTTAAAAAATTTTTTTTTTTTTTTTTTTTTGTTGTTGTTGGGGGGGGGCTTTTGTCTTTTGTTTTTTTTTTTGTTTTGTTTTTTTTTTTTTTTTTTTTTTTTTTTTTTTTTTTTTCTTTTTTGTTTTTTTTTTTTGGGGGGGGGCTTTTGGGTTGTTTTGGGGGGTTTTGTGGGTTTGGTTTTTTTGGGGTTTTGTTTTTTTTTTTTTTCCTTTTTTTAAAAAATTTTTTTTGTTTTTTTGTTTTTTTTGGGAAGGGAGGATTTTAATTTAAAAAAAGGGGGAGGGTTTTAAAAAAAGGAGTCTTTTTTTTTTTAAAAAAAGTTTGTTTTTTTTTGGGGGGTTGTTTTTTTTATTTTTTTTGGTTTTTTTTTTTTTTTTGTGGTTTGGGGGTTTTTTATTTTTTTTGTTTTTGTATATTTTTTGTTTTTTTTTGTGTTGTTGGGTTTTAAATTTTTTTTTAAAAACCCCCCCCCCCCCCCCCCTCCCTAAAAAAAAAATTTTTCCCCCCCCCAAATTTTTTTAAAAATTATTTTGCTGGGTTTTGTTTTTTTGTTTTTTCTTTTTTTTTTGTGGGAAGGGGGGGTTTTTTTTATTTTGAAATTTTTGAAAAACGTGGGGTTTTAAATGAATGGGGGGGGGTTTTTTGGTTTTCCGCCCCCCCCTTTGTTTTGTTTTTTTTTTTGTTTGTTTTGGGTACCTGGGGTTTTTTAAATTTTTAAATTTTTTTACTTCCCTTACTTTTTTTAAACCCTTTTCTTCTTAAAATTATTTAACAAGGGGAACTTTGACATTGGGAAAGAAACCAAATTTTTTTTTTTTCCCCTTCCCCCCCCCCCCCCCTTTTTTTTTTTTTTTTTCCTTTTACCCTTTTTTTTTTTTTTTCCCCCCCCCCCCTTTTTTTTTTTCTTTTTTTTTTTTTTTCCCCCCCCCCCCCCCTTTTTTTTTTACTTTTTAAAATTTCCCCTTTTTTTTTTTTTTATTTTTTTTTGGGTTTTTTAAATTTTGGGGGAGGGTTTTAAAAAAATTTTTTTTCTTATTGTCAGGGTGGGGTGGGTGGGGGTCGGGGGGGGTCCTCGGGGAGGGGTGTGTGGGTTGTTGGGGGGGGGGAGTGGTGTGGGTAAGTGGGGGGGGGGGGTCTGGGGGTGGGGTTGGGGGAGGGATGATGGGTGGGGGGTCTGGGTAGGTGGGTGGGGAGAGAGGGGGGTGTGTTTGGTGTGGAATGGTGGGGGGAGGATATGGGACAAAGGACGGGTGGGGGGGGGGGGGGGGACTTTACTTTTTTTGAAATGGGGTGGGGGGGGGGGGTTTGGTGTTGGGGGTTGGCGGGGGGGGGGGAGTGCGGGTGGGGGTGGGGGGGGGGGTTTTGGGTTGGGGGGGGTGTGGGGGTGGTGGGGGTGGTGGGGTGGGGTTAGGGCGGTGGGGGGGGGTGTGGGGGGGGTTAGAGGGTTAATCTCTTTTTTAATACTCTCCACATACTCATCTCCCAAAATTCATTTTTCTTCTCTATAATAAATTAGACCACGCGAGAGCACACACGCTAGACGATGGGCGAGAAGACCGAACCCCCCCCCCCCCCCATTATCCACCATCTATCCCCCCCATCCCCCCCCCCCCCCCCCCCCCACCCCCACCCCCCAAGCTCCCCCCCCCATATCCCCCCCCCATCCCCCCCCAATCCCCCCCCCCCCCCCCCCCCCCATCCCCCCCATACCCCCCCCCATATCTCCCCACCCCCCCTCCCCCCCCCCCCATCCCCCCCCCCCCCCCCCCCCCCCATCATACCCCCCACCCACCCCCCATCCCCCCCCCCATCTTTCTCTTACTCAAAATGTATTAATAGATGTTCATTTTTTGAACTTTAGTGATTTTTTTTCTCACACGTATTTGTAGAGTTTTTGGTATTGATATTGGGCTTTATTTCTTTTTTTTTCATGGCTGATTCAAATTTGTAGAGTAATATTCGGAAAGATTATGATGGTGGGATCATGGTGCTGTATCCTTGAGGATGAGTATTATATATTTTAGTATTATCCTTTGTGTGTGTGAAACACACACACATTCTGTTTGTTTACAAATTTTTATGATCTATAGATTTATCTCTCTCTCTCTCTCTCTCTCTCTCTCTCTCTCTCTCTCTCTCTCTCTATCTTTCTCCTTTCTCTCTCTCTCTCTCTCTCTTCTCTCTCTCCTCTCTCTTCTCTCTTCTCTCTCTCTCTCTCTGTTGTGTATTGCTAGTTCTGTAGTTGGTACTTTGCTTTTTGTTTGTGATTTTTTTTTGAGTTAGTTTTTTGTCTTGTTTGGTTTTTTTTTTATTTTTTTTGTTTTGGTGTATGTATGTGTTTTCTTGTGTTGTGGTGAGGGGTGGGAAGGGAAACGCGGTGTTGGGTTTTTTTCAAAAGCTATTCTTTGGTTGTGTTTGGGTTTTCAAATAAGCTATTCTTTTTTCTTTTCTTCTCATTTGTTTTCTTTGTTGTTTTTTCTTGTTTTTTGCTTTGTTGTTTGGGTGGGTGCTTTTGTCTGTTGTTTTTTTGTTGTTGTTGTTTTTTAAAAAAAAATTTCTGTTTTTTTTTTTTCTTTTTTTTTTCTTGTTTTTCTTTTTTTTTTTTTTGGGGGGGGGGGGGGTTTCTGGGGTTTGTTTTGTAGTTTGCTCGGTCCGGGGTGTTTGTTTGTTTGTTTGTCTGTGTGTTCGTTTTTTCTTTTTTCTCTCTTTTTTCTTAAAAAATAGTTTTTCCCTTGCTTCTACTGTTTGAAAATATGAGTACTGAGTGCTATTTTAATATCGTGACCCATCGGGCGGGATTACTGTGTAAAAAACGCACATGATGTCTTATTCATATCCTGAAAAAAAGAATTTGGTTCTATACTTCTATGTCGTAGATGTTCTTTTTATGAGTTTTTGGCTTTTTCCCCCTCTTTATTATGGAGTGTATGGGTATTAACTTATTTTGAGTATCATGACATTCAATTTGTATTGAGTATAATTAAAAAAGTGTTTGTGCTGAATCGTTTTGTGTAATTGTCGAGTATTACATATTTAGTATTATCCCTGAACCCCCCCCCCCCCTCCCCCACCCCCACACACTCAAACACACACACTTCACACTCAACTCACACCACAATAATACACACACTCACTCACTCACTCAACTCACTCACTCACTCACTATATCTTCCCCTTCAAGACTGTTAGGTTTAGATTTCTTCTTTTGTTTTGTTTTTGTTTTTTTGTGTGGATGTTATGGGTATTAATTTTATTTCATTATCATGACATATACTTGAAACGAATGTATCTAATAAACAAAATGAGTGTTATGGGATCGCATACTGTTTTGGGATTATATATTGGATATTTTATCTCTGAAATACACACACACACTCTCTCCGTCTCTTCTGTCTCTCTCTCACCTTTTATCGTCTCGCTTTTAGTTATAGTGTATCCTGATGAAGGATTCATATTTTATATTTTTCAATTCTTTATTGGACTTGCATCTGATACTTAAGTTTTAATGAGTGCCCTATTTTCAATATCTTCTAGTTATGTGTAACAAGTATGAGTTCATTTGGACATTGTGTAGATGTTTATCTCTATGACTTATTAAGTTTGGTTGTGTTATTTTTCTTGCTCTGTTGTGGTTCTTGTTGTTGTTGTTTGTCTGTTTTTTCTCTTTTATCTTCTACTGTTGGTTTGGTTTTTCTTTCTCTTTTTGTTTGTTTGTTTTGGTTAGGGCTATTTTGGAGGGTGGG
This sequence comes from Rapana venosa, assembly GCA_028751875.1. NCBI lineage: Eukaryota > Metazoa > Mollusca > Gastropoda > Neogastropoda > Muricidae > Rapana > Rapana venosa. The sequence goes on along the minus strand of CM054135.1, from coordinate 98,851,322 downwards.
GGTGTGGGGGTGGGTATTTTAGGGTTTTCTTTTATTTGCTTGCTTTGGTGGGGGGGGATGGTTGTTGGGGGGGGACTGTTATGAAAAGGGTATTTACCCTTGTTTTATTGTGGAGATGTATAAGTATTGGGCTTTTATTATTAAGCTGTTTCCCTAACGTGGGGGGAACTGGATGTAAAAAGGCAATAGGCTTATTCATTTTCCTCGAAAAAAAGAAATTTGTCATTGTCTTGTCATTTGTCATTGTCATTGTCATAGTCTCTCTCTTCTCTCTCTCTCTCTCTCTCCTCTCTATCCTCTTCTCACCCTCTGTCTCTCTCCTCACTCGCTCTCTCTCCATCTCTCTTCTCTCTCTCTTCTCTCTCTCTCTCTCTTCTCCACCGTTCTGATATTCTCTCCTCCACTCACTCTCTCTCTCTCTCTCTCTCTCTTTTTTCTCTCTTCTCTCTCCCTGTTCTCTCTCTCTCCTCTCCTCTCTCTTCTTCTCTCTCTCTCTATCTACCACCCTCTCTCCCTCAACCCTCTGGTTCTCTCTCCTTCACTCTCTCTCCTCTCTCTCTTTTCCACCCTCTCTCTCTTCCCCTCTACCTCACCACTCTCTCTTTCTCTTCTCCTCCCCCTCTCTCTCTCTCTTCTCCACTGTCTCTCTCTCTTTCTCTTCTCTACTCCAGCTCCCCTTTCTCTCTCTCTCTTTCTCTCTTCTCTCTTGCTTTCTCTCTCTTCTCTACTCCACCCCCCCCCCTCTCTCTCTCTCTTTCTCTCTCTACCTCCACTCTCTCCACTTCTTTTCCTTGGTTTCTTGGTTTTTATGAGTGAGTGTATGGATATTGAGTTTATTTCATTATCTGGCAATATAAATGGAACGAGTTTAATTCAAAATGAGTGTGATGGTGATCTTGTACTGTTTTCGAGAATTATATAATTCTTTCAATATTATCTCTGAAATAACACACTCTATCTCTCTGTATTGTGTATCTCTGTCTCTGTCTCTCTCACCTTTTATATTTTTGCTTATAGTGATAGTTTGTTATGTATACTGAAGAAGGATTCATACTTTATATTTTCAATATTTTATTGGGGTTTGTCGGACTTTAATTTAGTCTTTATGTACTCACACAACACACACAAACACACACACACACACACACACACACACACAACACACACCAACACACAAACACACACACACAACTCATCATACACACGCACGCGCGCGGCGCAACAAACAATGTGCTTAGGCAGTTTGAAATAATAATTTTCCAAGTTAGTTTTTTGACCGAGTTTGCCACAAGTTGAAGTCTCAATCCAGTTAACGACAAGAACACACATAAGGACACCACACAAGGTCCTTCTTTCTCATTCAACTGTCACACACCTCACCCCCACCCTATCTGTGCCCCAACACCTTCTTCTCCACCCACCTTCCCCACCTTGCCTACCCCTCACCCGGATTCTGCGGTTTCCGAGTAGCTTGTATCAACTGTAGATAAAGACAGAGGAACAGTATTATTGATAATTGACAGTTTCGTGAAAGTCAGCCGTCACTCTCTTGGTCTCTCCCTCATCTCTGTCTCTATACCTGTTGTCTTCTCTCTCCGTCTGGAGCATTCTTCTCTTTCTCTCTTTCTGTCTGTCTTTGTCTTTTAGCTCTTCTCCCTCTTTTCTCTGTTTCTCATTTGTATCTGTCCTATTTGTCTCTTTTCTCTCACCCCTATACTCTCCCCCCCTCTCTCTCCCTCTGTGTGTGTATCAAGTCGTATCAAATTTTTATTTCCAGATGTTCATTAAATAAGCCAATTGATTTGCGTTTTTCATCAAGCCATCTATCTTAAGAAACACATATCTTAATGTTAATATTGTAAATACTACTTATTGCAACATTTACCAATTAAATTGAACCCAGTTAAAAGAGGAAAACCGATAAATAATACATTGGAATAACAAACTACACACATATACATACACACCACACTCATACCGCACAAGTACTTTATTATTCTTTGTTTTTGAAGTAACCTGTGATATTATCTTTCTTGATTTTGAATGATTGCAGTACTTTATCATTCTTTGAATTGAATGAATGGACTGCAGTACTTTTATCTATCTCTTGTTTTTGGAATGATTGCACAGTACTTTTATCATTCTTTGTTTTTGGAATGATTGCAGTATTTTTTTATCATTCTTTGTTTATTGAATGCCTAATATCCAACTTTGTGTGAATAGACGCTTAAATTATTTGAACACTTGCAACACTACGACTCAAACCCCCCATAAACCACACACAAACACACAACACACATCACCACTCGAATCATTTATCTTATAACCATCATTCCACTCAGGAACTTGATTTATTAGATGGCTATCAAGTGATTTGACCACGACGGCTAGGTTAAAAAATTAAAGAGTAAAGGTGTCCCATAACGACATGGTTGTAGGGGAGCGATGCATCAGAACTCAACTTCTCTAGGGGCCAGCATATTGAGGGCGGCGGCCCATCTCTCTTTCTCGCTGTTTACCTTCCCTAACCCTAAAGAGGGCAGGTTCTTACCCATTTTATGCTGTTTGTGAACTGGGTGACTGTTACTGCAGCCAAGGCGCGCTACGGTCAACCCATCCAATTGTAACCACGCTCGAGGCTGTTTATTGGCTAGGGGGAATAAGGGAGTGCTATGACCACTGAGCTATCCCGTTTAGTTGATTCCTGCTGTCTTTTAACTCTGTGAATGCGTTCCTTATGATGGATTATGTGTTTGTTGGTACAGTGGTTATTATGTTTTCGGATATGGATATGGACGGTGTTGAGGATTCGTGAATGGTCAGCAGGTGTACGAAGCCCTTCATAAAGGTAAAGTCTTTCGTTTTGTTAGTTGTTGTTGTTGTTGTTTGTTGTTGTTGTTGTTTGTTGTTGTTGGTCTTTCCCTCTTGGTCTCGGTATTTTTCAGTCAGTCTGTTTTTGTGGTTTGTGTCTCTTTTGTTTTGTTCTGTGTGTCTGTCTTTGTCTGTCTGTCTCTTTGTGTCTGTCTCTCTCTGTCTTTGTCTATGTCGGTCTGTTCACCTTCTTGATCTCTCTCTGTTTCTATCTGTCTGTCTCTGTCTGTTCGCTTTGTCTGTCTGTCTCTCTCCCTGTGGCTCCATATCTTCGTCTGACTGTTTGTCTGCTTTTCTCCTCTTTGTCTCACTCTTGTCTGTCTGTTTGTCTGTCTGACTTGTGTCTCTGTTGTCAGGCTGTCTCGAAAATGTTGTCTGGTCTGTCTGTCTGTCTGTCTGTCTGTTCTGTTCTGTCTTGTCTTCTCTCTCCTCTCTCTCTCTCTCTCTCTCTTCTCTCTCTCTTCTCTCTCGGGGGTTGCTAGCACGTGCATCCAAGCTACAAGCGGATGTGTGACATGTCGGAAGTTTTTCCCTAATTGCTTACGGACTGACAGTGTGTTTGGTGCCATAAGTTGGGGACCTATCTCGTTAGGTACCATGCCTTCACGTCAGTTGGACTTTCGCACTACAGTGGTACCTTTCTTTCCAGTTTTACCTGCATTTCATGTGGCGAAGATGCTCAACTCAAAAAAAGGCAATGCGGGTGACCCAGTTGAAAGTTCGCTCCCGATACCACCGGTGTCTTCCTTGGCTTGTTCCTTCTGTACCTGTTTTGGGGGGGACAATTTGTTCATGCATCACGTGGGGGTGATCAGTCTGCGCTGTGGAGATATTTAGGCCAACCCTGGCCCCAACCCCCGAGCTCCAGGCTCCACGTCTCAGGTAACGCCCGGCAGACCAGGTGTCTGCCCTCCTACACCTCTCGCTCTGCTAAGGAACCTCACTGACTGCAAGTCCTATGACAAAGCTGAATGACATGACCAGAAAATAGACAGTGTGCAGGAAGACACCAGACAGATACGACAGGATCATAATGCCCTTCGTGAGTTTGTGACAAGTATATAAAGGAGGAAAATAAAAGAACTGTATCACCGAAAATAAAACCTTAGAACAACAGAACATGTGAAACGTAGTGACAGAGTCAATGATCTTGAGCTTAAGTACGTGATCTTGAGAATCGGTCTCGTAGAAATCAACTTATTTTTCATAGTGTTGGCAACGTGATGGCGAGACAACTGAGAGTGTGAGAAAACACTCTTCGGGATATAATTACGACAAACTGGAGTGGCCGATACCATTGAGTCGTTATCGAGTTCACGGCTTGGTTCCAAGTTCCGATTTCTCCAATTATCGCTCGATGCGTTCCTTACAGGTTTGAAAGTAAAAATTCTGTAAAGCAAGGCAGTAAGTTTAGGCGTAAAGATTTCTCGGTGAGAGTTCGTGAGGTAAGGCGGTGGTTGACCCCTAACCTGAAGCAGGGCGAGGAGTGAGGGAAAACAGGCCCGCATGGTGCATGACCATCTCCTTTTAAGATGGCAAAGAGTTTGGCCTGGACTCTCAGGACTCTCTGAGAGAAATCAGATTGGGTTCGGCCGGCCCTGTGTTGGAAGAAAAACGGTAGGGTTGTTTTCAGAGGGGAACACTAAAATATACTCTGCACCTAGAATCTCGCCAGCAAACACATGCGCTTCTTCCCACAAACCCGTAGCCACACAGGCAGCCGTGCGAGTGTGACATGCATACCATATAGTTCAACGTTTGTTGGTTGTTGATGTGCCTCTCCTTGCATGCAGGATAGTCGGAAGGAAGTTTGTCAGTTAACATTCCAAAGAGGGGAATCCCCTCTATGTCGGACGATTACAACGTCATGTTTGATTGGCAAAATTCAAAAAGTTTTTTTCTTTTCTTCCTGGAATATTATGGTTACATCAAAATTATATAATGATTTTTGTAAACATATATTTCTTCTTTGATTTCAGTTGTCTTCTGGTGACGTTGAAGAAGTGGTTGACTTGATTTTTTTGTAGGATTTAAACATTTGGCAATCCAGCAATTAAATGTCAAAAACAGGGAGAAAATCAGGCGGGGATACTGTGTCTAGTTTAAAAAACGAGATGTGTGCATTTTATTAGTGAATTGAATATAGCTATGAAAATGTGTGTGCATTTTTGATTAATAAACAGTTATCAGTCTTCAAGATGTTTTATAGTTGTGCTTATGTACCTCCTGAGGGTTCCCCGTTTTATTACACTCCTTGATTATGATAATGGAATAAATGTTCTTGAAGGTGCTTGAGCTGTTTATTTTTCTACTTGACAATGTTTATATATTTCTTTGTGGTGACTTGAATAGTTAGATTGCAATAGTTCACCATTACAGGTATCAAATGACATCGGACCTCAGTACAAAAGTTAGTACTGTTAGTTCTGGACGTTGCTACTCAAGATATTCACACTAATGCTTATGGTATTCTCTTCTGAGTATGTGCACCTGCGCTAGTTGATTGTTTTATTAAATGGATTGTGAATGGTGACCAGTGAAGGTTGCTACACATTACGCTTGGAGATAGTGGATGCAGTGTGAACGCCCCCATTATTTCATTTTGTCTGCTGATCTGTATGAAGCTATTTATTGATTTGTGTGAATTGCATGTTGATGATCGCTTGAGGAATCAGACCACTTTTACTGTAGAATTTCGTGTTTTGTTTTCACAGTTTAGATGATCTATGTAAGGTAACAAGCAAATGATGTTCAAGTCGTAGAAAAGCTCGTTGGAAGTGGGTTATGTAAAGACTTTTATCATAGATTACTTGAATCAGATATGAATGATAGAATAAAATATGCCATGGAAAAGATTGTTGTAATTATTAATGATGCTTTTGGATGTATTCCTTGGTTGTATCAGAGAAAGTGCAGAGTGTATGAAGAAAACTGTTAGAGTTAGATGGCAACCGATGACAGCAGAGTTGGTTTGATGAGAGTGTAAACTAATGAGAACGAATGTTCGTAATTATTAACAGTTTCGTAGAAATCGTAAAATTACATAATAGAGATTTATATGTTAAAGCTAGAGGAGTACAAAAATCATTGATAAGAAAGAAAAAAAACTATTTCATGTCAGTTTGGTAGCGGGATCTTGTATCTAACATTAATATTCATAACGAATCTTTGCACTTGCATGAGAAAGAGAAGTGATGTCACTAAAAAAGAAGCAGAACCAATGAGTAATATTGCGTTAGATGATTGGTTTTTTAAACACTTTAAAGCCTTACTTGATAACAGATTGTATTTGTGTTACTGATAGCATTGATCATGTTTTTTTAGATAGTTGATATTGTGTCAAGGATCGCCCGATATCTCAAGAAGAAGTTGTGTTTGCTCTTAGCAAAACTTAAGAATCGCAAAGCTCTGGTCATGATGGGGTTATTGGTGTACTTTCAAAGCTCCTTGCAAACAATTATAGACTTTCTTGTCCAATTTTTTTAATACTCTGTTTGATTAAAGGCATTTTCCTGAAAACTGGGCGAATCTATTTAATTCTTCCATTGTATTAAAAAAAGGGTAATGCAAAATGATACAATAACTATAGGGGGCATTTCTCTGTCTGTCATTTGTTGTAAATATTATAGTGTTGTCATTAAAGAACGGACTTATTGAATAGTAGAAGAAACAATTATAACTGGCGAACATCAGGCTGGATTTAGCGAAGGCTATTCCACAATAGACCATTGTTTACTCTTTTGGCCTTTCATTTCAAAAAACAGTTGTTCTTATAACCGTAAACTTTATGTAGGTTTATAGATTTGAGAAAGGCGTTTGGACTCTATTAATAGAAAATTTGTTGGGCCTGTTTTTGATAAAAACATGGAATTAAAGGAAAATTGTTTAAGTGTTAAGAAGTATGTATGATGTTGTCAAAACCGTGTCAGATTATGGAAACAAGCTTACTGATTATATAAATGCACAAGAGGAGTGTAAAACGGTGACGTTTGTAGGTCCGATTTTGATATTCATTATTTATAAAATGAATTGGCAATCAACTGATTGAATAAGGAAGGACACGGTGCGAGATTTACAGTTGATTTCGAAGAATTGTTTATTTTACTGTTGGATGATGATATAGTTTTGCTATCAGAAACGGTTGTTGGTAATGCTATGTCAACTTAATAATTTAAATGAATGCAGCAAGTGGAATGAACTCAGTTAAAAGTCATATGAACAAAAGTAATATTATTGTTTTTCAGAAAGGTTGGGTTTTTGGCAGCCAGAGAGAAATGGGTGTATGATGGAGTTTGAATGTCTGTTGTGATATGCTTATAGCTATCTGGGTATTATTTTTTCTTACTCGTTTGAGTTTTGTTTTGCTGCCTGGGTAAAGACCTTTGTAGCAGAGACGAAGAATGCATTGTTTCTAATATGAAAAAGCTATTCGTCAATAAATAATAATTCTTTTCAACTTTTTCTTAAAATATTTGATGCTCAGATACAGCCCATTGTACAATATGGCTCTGAGTTATGGGGTTTAGACAACAGTGCTGCTGTACAGTGTGAGTCCGTTCATTTATTTGGTTTAAAGAAATTTTTGGGTGTAAAAATGAGAACTCCAAATGACTTAGTTTATGGGGAAACAAATAGGTATCCCATCTATATTAATTCTGTGGTTCAATGTATTCGTTATTGGTTTAAATTGTTAAAAATGAGTAACGATAGACTACCACGTAAGGCCTATAATATGTTATATAATTTAGATGCAGTGGGTAAAAAACTAACTGGGTAACTAACGTCCGCATATGCATATGTGAACTGGGGCTGGGGTATGCATGGATATTTCAGGGCGTAAGTGATGAAAAAATATTTGTGCAAACTCTTCGCCAACGGCTAGTAGACTGCAGATGGCAAAGTTGGGAAACTCATATTCAATCTAGTAGTAGATTTGATATATACAGAATTCATAGCTCGACACATATTTTGAAGAAATATCTGTCAATTACTATGGACAGACATTTACGATTTATTTTAACCAGATTCCGGTTTGGTATATCTGATATTAATGTTCATGTCTATCGCTACCGACGTACGAATGAAGCTGATTTGTTGTGTCCACTGTGCAAAGTGTCAACTGAAGATGAAGTTCACTTTGTTTTGATTTGCCCCTTTTTTTATAATCTGAGAGTAAAGTTTATCCCACCAAAGTTCTATAGGAAGCCTTGCTTATTTCGGTTTTCTTTATTCATCATCATCATCATCATCATCAGACCCGTGACCTTGGCGGTCGTGGGGGAGACATGAAAGACGATGCCGTGGTAAGCCTCCTCCATCCATCTCGGTCCTCGGCTCTGCGCAGTAGTGCCGAGTCATTCATCCTGGTCCATTCTCTGATGTTGTCCATCCATGACTTGTTCTGTCTTCCCCTCCTTCTGCCACCTTCGAGTGTTCCCTGCAGTACTGTTTTGGGCAGAGTGGTGTTGGCGGGTGACGTGGCCGAACCATGTCAGCTTTTTCTTCTTGACGATGGTGAGAAGGGTTCCTGTGGACTGCCAGCCGTGTTATTTGACTCTTGACAAATTCGTTGGTTCTTTCGTTCTCTCCAGGATATGCCCAGTAGTTTTCTATGGCATTTTGTTTCGAATGACTGGATTCGCTTTGCTGTTTCAGCAGTCAATGTCCAGTTTCACTTCCGTACAGCAGGATCGACTGAATTAGGGCTTTGTAGAGCTTTAGTTTGATTGGGACACTGATCTCTTTACTTTTCCATATGGTGGGGAGTTTTGTCATGGAAGATGTTGCCATGGCTATTCTGACTTTGATTTCTGTCGTCGATCGCCCGTCCTTTGTGAGTGTAGCGCCGAGGTATTTAAAAGCGTCTACCTCCTCCAGTTGTTGGCCGTTCATGTAAATTTTAGCGGTGGCATTGCTCGTGCTGTTCACAAGTACTTTACTTTTCTGAGCTCACCTCCATCCCATATGCTCCAGCTCTGTTCTCAAGTCTGGTCGTAAGATCTTGCAGCTCTGTGTTACTTCCGCCCATGAGGTCAATGTCATCGGGAAACCCTAAGTTGTTGAGGGGTCTGCCGCCAATGGAGATGGTAGGGTGGAAGTCATGGAGGGTCTCTCTCATGATGTTTTCCAAGAACAGATTGAACAGGACTGGAGATAACAGGCATCCTTGTCGGACCCCAACTGTGGTTTTGAAGTAGTCTCCGACCTGATTGTTCAGAAGGACTGCACTGCTTGCAGTGTTGTATAGTGCTTGAATGGTTTGCACTAGTCCTTCTTCAATGCCAAACATTCTGAGGACCTGCCACAGGCCTTCGTGCCATACTCTGTCAAAAGCCTTCTTGAAGTCGATGAAGTTGTGGAACAGGTCTCTCTGATGTTGAAGATGTTTTTCCATCATGATGTGGCAGTTAAAAATCTGTTCGATTGTGCTCCTGCCTGCCCTGAACCCAGCTTGTTCCTCTGCAAGGTGTTCTTCTGCCTCCTTCTTGAGTCGATTCAAAATAACTTTGAGCATGATCTTGCTGGCGTGGCTGATGAGGCTGATTGTTCTATAGTTTTGGCATTGGCGTAAATTCCCCTTCTTGGGCAGGGGTATGATGAGTGATTGTGTCCAGTCTGTTGGCCACTGTTTTGTCTCCAAATCTTCTGACAGATAGCTGTAACATATGTGATGACTGTTTCGCCACCATGCTTGAGCAGCTCTGCTGGTATATTGTTGCTCCTGGGGACTTTCCTACTGGTAAGCTGCGGATGGCTTCTTCCACTTCTTCCCTCAGTATAGGTAATGGCGAGGGTGCTCTTGATGTTGCTGCTTTCTCTTCTATTATGCTCTTGTCAGGTTGTATTGGGTAGTTGTACAGTTCTTGACAATATTCAGACCACCTGTTCAATGCAGCTGAGCTTTCTGTGAGGAGGTTTCCGGAGCTGTCTTCAATGAATGATGATTTGGTTTGAAGTGGTTTTGTGAGTTTCTTCAGGGTGTCGTATGCCTTTTTACTGTTGCCCACTTTCATGTTTTTTCGATCTCATCACATTGATCACTGATCCACTTCTCTCTGGCCTTTAACATTGACTTCTTCACGAGATTGTTGGCCTCCCGGTATTCTTTAGGGTTGGAAGACCTGGTTGGTTTCAGTGCTCTTCTTGTATCGCAGAGGTCCAAGATGTCATTGGTAGTCCATGGCTGGTGTTTATTCCTCTGACGACCGAGTACCTCCTCTGCTGTTTCTCGGACTGCCTCATTGAAGTTGTTGGTGAGGTCATTGATGTCATTGTCCAGGAGGGTTAATGCCGCAAAACGTCTGCCAATTAATTAATGACATCAAATAACGAACATATTGTGCGTAATTTAGCGTTGTACTTATATAAAGCTTTCCAGTTACGAGAAACACTATTGTCATGAATTTTCCTATGTTATCATATCATTGAAACATGCAATGTTTTTCTTTTACATGTCGTTCTGTTCACACCACACTTTTGCCCCCTTTCATATGGGGCTAGCCTTAATGATTAAACTGTCTGAATCGAAGTCGAAATCTCTTCTCCCCTCTCTCTCTCTCCCCCCTCCTCTCTCTCCCCCTTTTCCCC